>JAQFYZ010002472.1:0-16870 GCA_034695085.1 Cylindroiulus punctatus
CCCTTGGCCTCCTGTCCATGAGAATCCTGCAACATCAGCCAGACTACCTGCCACAAGGTTCCTTCTGCCAGATGGAGTGTAGCCAACATTTTTCAAGGTAACGCTGCCAATGACCCCATCAATGTTGCAGTGTAAGATTACAGTATTAACTCCTCGCATGAGAAATTACCCTTTGAATCCACGAAGCGGTGTTGGTGTAATCATTCGAAGCTAATTGAACCACCGTCTGTGTGTGCATAGGTGAAGCATTGCTCCCGAATCCCATAGCTATTCGTCCAGGTCATGCGGATTATCTTCCTCGGTGTTAAGCACTAAGAAGGCAGGTGATTTCGAGAATGTTGATGATGGCTTGCCCTTCGTAGACAAAGAGGATGTCTTCATGGTTCGAGGTTGCAATTTATTGGGCTTGGATATTCTTGGCTGTTCGCAATGTTTTGATAGGTGACCTATCCTGTTGCAGTTTTTACACTTCACAGCCGGTGTCTTACTTCCCTAGGTATTCGTGGGTGCTCCAGCTCGTTGGTGGTCACAGGTGCGGCACTCCTTAGCTGTATGTCCACGTTTTCCACAAAGTTGACATTTTAGATTCTGTGGAGTCTTGGAGACTACAAGGGCATTGGTAGTGGAGACTATGGCCTTCTCCCGTTTACGGCCAGCTTCTGAGATGAGAACTTCCTTGATATGCTTGGAAGTGAAGTTAGAATCCTCTAAGGCGAAAAAAGTTGTTGGGCCATGTAGTCATACTCCGGAGATAGACCTTGGAGCATCTGATAGGCAAGTGTTTCATCATTTTCCTCCTTGCTCCTGAGGGCCCAGAAGTCCCTTGCTGCTTTTTCGACATGGCTGAGGTAGACTGTCATAGTCTCATGTGATGCCATTGTCACCATAAAAAACCGCAAACGGAGAGTAGCGATGTGGGCTCTGGTGGATGGTTCGTAAGTGTTGGCAAGTGTTGTCCACATTGCAAATGGACAATCTAATTCTCCTATTACATCCTGGACTGCTTCATTCATCCCAAGGTAGATGTGGCCGAGAGCCCTCTCACGTTGTCGACTCTCCGTCAAGCGTTTATCTGCCTTTTCCACTGATGCATCCTCTGTAAGTGGGGGAGGGGTTGCTTCCTTGATTGTGAAGAGTAATCCCCTCGAAGCCAGATGCATCTTCATATTTCGTTTTCATGTATGAAAGTTGCCAGATCCAGTTAACTTCAGGAAATGGAGTTGCGGTATGGAATCCACTCCACCTTCTGCCATTATGTCATCCGCAGAAGTAGACGGTAGAAGACGTTGATCAAAAGAGATACTCAGACTGGCACCCGTGGGACGAAGAACCACGCTCTGCTACCATTGTTAGTGTTTGAGTGCCAGAACTGAGTTTGATCTCTTTGCAAAGGTGTGGCCCTTAAAAGGGTCGTTTTGTATAGTAGATATTTCACTCTTCTCACCACTGCACTGTTGTTGTCTGGAGAACTGTTTTATGTTAAGTTGTAGTCCAAAGAGCTTTATCCTGAGGTAGTTATCCAGGCAGTTAAGGGTGCTACTGACCAAACGACCGACTTGGTGAATGTTCAGGTGAAGAGTACATCGACGTGAGTTGAAGTCAACTGAAGTGAATGGTTTGTGTAGGCAAACTCCTGCCTTATATACCCAGCCTGGGTATGTGGAATATGTGATATGCTCATTAGCATATCACATGTCAAAATAAAAGAGCATTGAAAGGAATGTTCCTATTATGAATGGCCTTATTAGCATTCATAGGATGTTTGGCATTGCTGAAATGCCAAAGGGCAAAAAGAAAGTCATTTCAATGCTGATTTACATTCCCAATCATCCCAAGGTCATTAAGACTGATGACCCTCGAAATTCCCATAATGTTTTCACTGTGACGTGCTTATTTGTATTTATTTGTAGGGGCGGGTGCGAGTATGGCTTGCACACTTTAACACCTCTGCAAATCTAGCAATGACAAGAAGCTGGAACCACCTTTAATGAAACAAGGAAGTGTTCCTCTAGGTTTACAGTAAGAGCCATCGTTATGGCAATGTTTTTTTGTCCGGTTGATTGATTGAAACTTTGTGTGTGCAGTGTCAAATTTCATGTTTCTGGCGCGTGGCGGTCTTTGCGGATTACTGCGGTAACCGCGTGTCCTTGCGTGACGCTAATGGTGTCAGTTTTTAGCCCTGGGTTTTGTGGACACGTAGAACTCAGTTTTAAGTTTATGGGACCCAGGGTTCAGGAGGTAGAGTTGAAAGTCCAGAAGTGCAAGAAAGGTCTAATTCAAAATATCCACCAAATGCTAATGTTTTATGAATCTGAGAGCCCCTATGCACTTGTAAGTGTCAGAAGCCATGACCAGGGTCCTTTAGCCAAGCCCTGGTGTGAGACCTCGACGTTAGAGGTCCTTATATCTTAGGGGTTGGGAGCGTTTAAGTATTAAGGAACAATACTTGGATTTGCACATCTTACATTTGTTGCACATTTTGGATATGGCCAGCATTTTCGGTTTCCATGATAACTAATGACTGTTAATTCATTGAGTGTAATATATAATGTATGTGGGTCATTAATTACTGTTGCAACTTTTCAGTGACGATTGCCAACTCAAACATGTGGTCCACGAAGTGTTGGTTTTCCTTACCATATGTTTACCTATGTAAACTTTTATTACCTTGCTTTAGCATCCTGTTAATTTGAATTTTCTGATCATACCTCATATTTGTTTTTTGTTTGCAATTGTCAGCATGAGCGACTCTGTTACAGTAACGAGCGTTCCTGTCTGAATCGTATGCATGCTTATCACATGTAAGCTCCATATTTGGGAGTGTTTCTCCAGTATAGCTTCAGTCAATGCAAACGTCATTATTGTAGCAGGATGTTTGCTATTGTAATTGCCTTTCGTCAATTTCAAATCTCGCTCTTATGCAAAGTCAATAGGCGCATCACCATAGCTCAGCAAGAGTACTGCATAGCGCCCCATAGCTCAATATGCAGGCGCGTCTTTTTAACGTTGGGCGCGTTTACAAAGTTGTTTAAATGTTGATAACGCTCCCCTATTATTTTACAGAGCATTTTCCATTTCATGTGCATGTTATTAGCATTACAAAAGCGCTTTATCACTTGCCAAATGACATTTTCAGCTTTGCTAACACGTTTCCCATAAGTGTAGTGCGCCAGCTAGTGGTGTGGAGGAGCGTTCAGGTTTTAACCCTCTAACCTCTAATGCATTTTTGCAAGTGTTTATTAAATTTTCTCAAGGTTCTCATCATGTATTTTCATAACCTAATTGTGAAGTGCGTTTTATACATGCATTTCTTGAATTTTACTTTGCTTTATTTAAGCGCTGCCTGCTGTTCTTGTATTTACAGCAGCCAGCGCCACCTAGGATGCCTCGACAGCAATTGGCCTATCGAGTGCCTTCACATTCCCATGCTTCCAGCATCCAAGAAGGAGGAAAGAGCATTCGATATCACACCTCCAGGACCAATGGAAGATAAACACATCTTCCTAGTGATGTCATGGAGTTTAGGAGCCTTTCAGCTCTATGTCCAGCAATAACATCTCGGCTGACGTCCAGGCATTCAATCCTTAGAGTCAAGAGAGAGGATAACTGTCCTCTAATTTCTCTGAGTTTGTCCTTTGTCTGTAAAGGCTATATGCCTAGTTTTGAAAGTTAACCGGAATAAATGTCTTGTTCGAATTAAATTCAAAACTAATGTTTGGGCTCACAAGTTTATCTCGTAACCAAGCAATTCTACATCAAACGACATTTATATTCTTCATTAATTTTGAGGATTGATTTGGATCTTCGAGACCCAAATCCTGAGATCGGAAATCTCTCTCCAGTCGTACAACTCTTCTCCAAGGGTAAGATTTCAATCATTTAGAGAAATCGGAATTCTGCAATTTTTGGACTGAAACATGGTTGATGCAATAATGGAATTGAGTCTGGCAACATCCGCAGCTATCACGAGTGTACTGCCTCAACAGTTACTGGCTTTTGAAAGTGTACACTCCTGCCAGACTAGCATATAGGTCAGTTCTCCATGTCTTGGACAGAAGGGATTACTGACGTCAGTCTGGCTAATATCCTGCACCTGTATCCAAGCCATCGTCACTTTCCCTGTCAAGAGAATTTCTTTGTGTTCTTGGAGTTCTAAATCTCTGAACTAGTGGCCAGAGCAGAAGTTTCTCTGGACGCCATGATGTTCTCTCTTCTTCTTCAACGATTTTGATGGGAAAGGACGTGTGCCTTTAGAGTTTCTGATTTTTGAGAAATGTGAAATGGCTTGGACTTCAGGAAACAATTTGTCAGTATTATTTGCGTACATTCAAGTGTTTAACTTGTTGATGATATGTTTGTGTATTTTTCTATTTCCTGTTTTGCGCGCACTCTTACAAATAGAGATGCCTCTATTGTGGAAAGTGTTTGTTCAGGAGCACTGAATAAACCAAATAATGTCCAAGCTTGGGTAAGGGTAAAATGTTTTCAGCATTTTTTTGCATGAAAAATAAAATGTGTTTTTAGCCATAGCAACTTCCGGTTTCAACTTAGAGACGTCTCAGTTGTTGCAGCCAAGTGAAGAATCCTGAGTAAGTACAACACCCCTTGTCATGCTTGATTTCTCGAATCAGTACTCGAGCAAAATGTTCATTTGCCCTTGTAGCTTTCCAAGTCACCAGGCTTGGGATTTGTGTGAACTGGTTCCTAGTCTGTCCTCTAGAAGAACTGGATCCAACCAGGCCGAAGAAGCGTTTATATATGACATGTATTTTTATCTTGGACTCTGAGGTTGTGATTCTTCTCTTGTCCAAGGCAAAGGGTCTAGTTTAAGTCAAATAACTTCAACGCACTACGCGAGCCCGTGTGTTTTCCATGAGCAAAGTGCGAATTAAGTGTTTTGGATTTGTCTAGTAAAATTTTCGGTTTGGTACACCTGTCATTAAGAGCGAAAATCGCGTTGGAACTGCTGGAAATGGGCTAGTTGTTTGGGAAAAACACTCCCTTTGCAGGTCGAGTAAATAAGTACCCATATAATAACAACAGATTTCTCTGAGAGAGCCAAGATGGGCCTTGAAGTTCCTAGTTTGTTGAAGGGCACTTAAGTGTTATGCAGCTGGAGTGGTGTGCGTCCCTAGCTAAAATATTTTTTAATCTTAGCTGCAAAGTGTGCCCAGGTGGTGGATTTTCCATGTGTGCCAGTGTAAGTTACGTACCATGAAAGACCAGATTCGCGCAAGGCAAAAGCGGCCTTATTAAGCGTGATGTCAAGGTCCTTTTCTCTCGCACGAGCAACCTCTTCGCAAAAGTGCTGCCAAAACATTTTCGATCACCTTCCTGTGGAAGTACGGGCAAGGTGGTTTCACGTCCATAAGGAAAGTCAAAGAAAATTGTCCAGATCATAGCTCTGCTACCATATATTAGGTTAATACCCTGTGAGACTGGAAGTTATGTGCAGTGGATTAGTGAATAGTGAGCACAGATTCGTGTGTTAAGAGATTCAACGAAATGACACATTTTTTTGGTTTATTGCACACTTATGAAGTTGACTTCTTAACTGCAGCCGGGATAGCCTGCAGTATCCAAGAAATGCAGTACCGTTAAAAGATAAGCTAAAAGTGATTAGAATAATGGGTGTGGTTATGCGCAAAGATTACAATCATAATTGAAACAAATCAAAAAATCAGGCAGTAAAGTGTTAAAAATTGACAATTTTGGCATTCAACGAACTAACAGGTGAAAAAGTAACTGAAAACAGTTAAATTGTTACATGGGTGGCACTTTATCAGGTCTTGGTCTTGGTCAGGTATTGAAGTTTAGCTGCGAGGGAGAAGGATCACCGATTGTTTTGCATGCGCTAAAACACGACTGTTAATTTCAGCTGTAATCCGATAGACTGCGATGGAAAGACAAGATGGATAGGCATGGCTAGATGTCCGGGGATTACTAGTAGTTCCTTGAAGAGGATTCTTTTTCAGCTGGATGGGCATTCTATGGCCGCAGCAAAATTGCGTCAAACACAAGGGATGTCTGGTTGGCACACGAGGAATCATCAAGGGCGTCCAGGTATGTCAGTCCCTTCATTTCCAAAAAAATCGGAATGTTGTCGCATATTTATTAGGATATGGGAATTCATCAAATGCTTCCAGGAGGGTCAGTCCCTATTCCAGGAAAATTCAGCAAGTTGCCACTGATTTATCAGGATATGGGAATTCATTTGTCAGGGAACTGGAGCCGATCAGCAGAGGAGCACACACTTGAAAGGGGTAAAAAGTCGTTTTTATGGACCAAAAAGAAAATTGTGCTTACTGGCACAAATAGATGAGGCGAGCTCCCTATACTGAGCAAAGGGCACCTCCGGTGCATTTCTTATTTAAGCAGAAAGTTTCATAGGCATGAAACAATCAAAAATTGCGTACAGATTTTCTACTGCTCATTCACCTTATTTGCAAAAAATAATTATAATGTCAATAGCTAAACGAGTATTACAAGGAAAAAAGGCAATTTGCCAGTTAATGTGGACCCTGTACCCTAATGGCAAGTAAAAAGGTCCTGGGGCAATGTAAAGCATCAGGACTTTCCCTGGCAGAAAGTGGAAATTAAAAAGTGGATGTGTCAGGGTCAGATAGTCAATTTGGGTGGGGGATGTCCCGGGTCAGAACCCAAGGTCTCACATTAATAGAAGAAAATAAGTGATGTCGTGAGTCTGGTAGCTATAACTTGAAATGTATTCATAAATGAAAACAATGCCTAATAGTACTGAGTGTTTAACACCCTTCACTAGTTCAAAGGTATGCCGAACGTTGTAGTTGTCTGTGCCAAATTCCACTTTGCAACACCCGAACATGTGGAAATTATTTTTTGTTTTGAATATAAGATGATTCGAAAATTGATACTTGGCTGCCACAATCCAGAACTGCTCTTATTTGCACCTAATATTCAATTGCAACTATGTACAATTTTGTCGATTAATAAAAAGTGGCATCTGGATATTTAAATTGGACCCCTTGACCTCCATGGTTAGTCCCTTCCATCATTTCTCTGATAATCTGCCCTGTGGATACCTGCTGCAATTTTTTCCCTGTAAAATGGGTTAGAAGGAGCAAAGTTTTGGTTAAACACCTGCTGAAAATGGTGTGCCCCATAGTTAAAAGCCATATCCAATCTTTATTAGCAAGCTGCTGCCGATTGACTAATCTTCCAACTTGTTTGAAAGATAATATAGCTAAAATATTGTGTATGTTGACTACTGGAAGTAGAATGCCTAGTATATGCCGCCACACTAACAACTGCAACCTTCTTGCTTCTCAAGAGCCATGTTGAGGACCTGCTCAATAAGCCCTAATGTTAGATTTTTTCCAAAATGCAAAGGTTGCTTTTGTCTCATTTCCTGATCATTTCCTAGCAAATATCCCAATAAGAAATCCATATCAAATTCCACATTATACCGGAAGTATCCTGTCCAACTCTTTGGTAAGTCAGCAATGATATGTTTAACCTTGTTTTGCATGGTCATATTACAGTCATGTTCTCTGCACAATTTAACTTTCTCAAAAAATATATTTGTAAAATTTCATATTCAGCCAGGTACTTCTGCTCTTTCTTTGTAATAATAAAAGTATAGCCTTGAGACAATTGTTAATAAAATGACAGTTTATTGTTGCATATAACCACATTTTCTAGCCAACTCGGCCATACATCACAGTCTAGGGCCAATCCGGCCCTCAGAAAATCACACAACCAACTAAGGCCAACTCGGCCATATACCACAATGTAAATATCACAGTTTGAACTATCTTCCGAGAAGATTAAGTCAAACAATGCGTTGCACTTAGGGCTAACTGGGCCCTGCATTGAACTCAGGGTATAGACCCCTTTAACATAAACAGGCCAACCTCTGGCCACAGATCCCAAAACCTGACTGACGAGTCGACCACTCTTCACCTCCCAGGTCAACTCGCCTCCCCACAAGGAATCACCACCTCAAGAGCTGAAAGCGTCAGGGTCAATCTGACGACATTATAATAATAACAAGTGACATCCCAGCAAACATTCCGGAAATTACCACAGCAAGCTTAAGCTGTGGCATAGTTGCTTTGGCATTTCTCATGCCATAGATAAAGGGTGCCCAGGTGCCATTAAGAGCTTGCAAGTTTGGATAAGCCTTGTGTAAATTCATTTTTAGCACGTCCCAATCTGTAATATCAACCATTGCGGAGGGCAAATATAAGGCTGATCATGTTAAGTCATTTGGTAAATACTTGACCATGTCTACCTTTGCCCAATTGGTCTGCGGAGCCATATTTTCATATTGTGAAATGAAATTATCCGGTCCCAATCCTGACCCTTCGGACATTTTGTCAGAGAACTACAGCCCCTACAGATAAGTATTGAAACACCTATGTTTGTCGGTGCATGTCCAATGTTGATATTTAAAGAAACATTCAATGCAATAATATAAATCAACCATTGTTTCATGATTTAATCTTCAACAATATCATGTAATGTGATGTCTTTAAAATGACTACACAACCTAAAATGAAAATGATAGGTGAGATCAAAAAAACGTCCATAGCAGAAATGTATTGGAACATGTCAGATGTTTCATTGCCAAAGGAAGGCAAGAATTTTGACTTTGGACATTTAATTCTTATAAATACCTTTATTCGGTCCTACATAAGTGCATTTCATTTCGGTTAAAACATTGCATGGGGTAAAGCAATTGGCCAAGAGCTACGAAAATGCATTGTAACATTGCATGAAGAGGGTCAATCAGTTCGTAAGATTGCGAAGAATTTGCTGTTGTCCTCAACAACTGTTCATAACATCATCCAAATGTTTCAATAAACTGTAGAAACATCAATTGCAAACAAAACTGGAAGGCCGCTGATGATAAAATCACCAGACTGAAGGGCTCTGCGCAAACTTATAAACAGAGATAGACGTACAACCACATCAAGATTAGTATCAGAATGGAATTCAATTACTGGAAAGCAAGTGACCATGGAGACTTGTCGTGCAACTATTCATAAACTTGGATTTAAATTCTATAAAGTAAACAAGTGCCAGATGGTGAATATTTACTAGGAACTATGAATATTACAAATATACAAACAGCATGCATTTCCAAACGTCTAAAGATAAGCCTTTGCTGACAGCTGTGCAGAAGAAAAACAGTTTAAAATGGGCTAAAGATCGCCATGATTGAACACAGGACCAATTGAATGCTATCTGTTTCAGTGATAAATCAATATTTGCAATGGCAACAGACACTAGATGTAAGCAAGTGGTCCGAAAGAAGTATGAAGCCTTTCAACCCATCTGCCTTAACTGTTCAGTCAAGTTCCCAGCCAGTGTTATGATTTGGGGATGTATGACAGTCAAAGGTGTTGGACATCTGCATTTCATTGAGGGAACTGTTGATGCTGCAAATCACCATTAAATCTTGGAGACTCATCTGATGCCATCTATTGATAAATTCCAAATGGGTTATCAGTTTCCCTTCCAACAAGATGGTGCAAGCCATCATACAGCAAAGACAACAAAAGCATGGCTTCGTGACCATGATGTCAACGTTCTCCCATGGCCTTCCAGTAGCCTGGAGCTTTCTCCCATTGAAAATGTATGGGGGAAAATTACACGTGTGCCGTAAAAGAACCCACAAAGAACTGTCGAAGGTTTAAAGCGTAACATACTCAATGTGTGAAACGCAGTGAGACCAGATGAGTGCCAGGACCTGCTTAATACAATGCATGACAGAGTAAATGCTGTTAAAGCTGCAAAAGGAGATGTTACAAAATATTAATAGAACTGTTCCATTTCATTTCTGTCCAATCATAGGATGTTTTAATACATATTTGCTATGGTAGTTTTTTTCGATCTTACCTATCATTTTCATTTCAAATTGTGTGGTCATTTTCTAGACGTCACATTGACGTGATATTGTTGAAGATTAAATCACGAAGCAATGGCTGATATATTTTATTGCATTAAATGTTTCTTTCACTATCAACGTTGGACATGCACCGCAAAACATGGATGTTCCAATACATATCTTTAGGGGCTGTACAAGTTAAAACATTAATGTTCACCAAAGTAACACCCAATAACAGCGACTTTAAACTTCCCAAAAGAATTCCCCAAAAAAAAGTCCACTTTCGAGAGTGGCAAGTGTAAATCCTTTATGGATTAATTTGGTCTAGGCTAGACGAAGCTAGCCCAGTTGAGTTTATGCATTTATCTCTGCAGGTGCCTTGATGGCGCCTGCATGTGCCACCCCCACACTGGGTTCTATGACCAAAACACATAGGGAAAATGGCCCAATGCCTTGGGGCATTAAACAAACACAAACCCTGTACGAAAATACATGGTAAACACTGAAGATAAACGAATCAACACCTAAATAATGAACTACACAATTTTTCACAAAGTTGAAGGTTTCTTTAGTGATGATATCTGGTTTAAAGCTCTCCTGGGGTTCTCTCCTAGAGTGCAAAGTTCGGTCTGGGGGCCTCGGCTTTACACGTTAACAACACTGTATTCCACTCAGCTTCATATCTTGAGAATGGTCAATTTGTGTACTTCACCGCAAAGAACTTGGTTGAGAAGCTCAACAACCCTCCTCGTACAACACTGTTGGCTTTCTTTCAGCTATGAAAAACTGATAATTTTGCAAAATTGCTCCTTTACCCTGAGATCCCTGCTTACATTGTATGGCAAACCAACAAGTTCATGAGAAGGATGAGGGGTAAGGAAGTTTATGGCTGACCAGGGGTTAAAAAGGACAATGTATTGGAAAGGGTGTACACCATCCACTTAAACAACACTAAGTGTTATTATCTCCGCATGCTGCTGCATAAGGTTCATGGCTAAATATCTTCTTCAGACCTTAAGATGGTCAATGGTGTTATACAATTCACATTCGAGTCGGCATGCAAGGCACTAGGTTTGCTGGAAGATGACAAGCACTGGGATGCTACCCGTGAACAAGCTGCCCTGTGTGATTCTCCATTCGAGCTCTGGGAGCTCTTTACGGTGATGTTGGTGTTCTGTCAGCTTTATGATGCCCTTACTCTTTGGAAAAACTATAAAGACAGTCTGTCATAGGACATCATGCAAAAGGTGCAGAGGGACTTGAAAAGCAATGTGCAGCATGTGATGGATGATGTCTACAACACATGTATGGTGCTGATTAAGGATGCAGTGTTGCCTTCGGGAGGTCAGGGCTTGACACAATATGGCCTGCCTCACCCAGCTAGGTGTGCAATAGTGTTGGACAACAGGGTCTACTTGAGAAAGACCAGCTACAACATAGATGCCTTGACAAAATTGGTGTCCAAACATGAAGGTTCACTAATAGATGAACAGTGTGCTGCCTATCAGCAGGTCCTCAACAACATTGAGTCAGATAGTGGACAGGTGTTTTTCCTGGATGCTCCTGGTGGTACTGAAAAGACCTTCTTCATCAAATGCTCCTGACAAAGAGTGTGACAGGCATAGCCTTAGCTGTTGCATCCTCTGGCATCGCTGCTACACTGTTGGAGGGAGGCAAGACTGCTCACTCTACTTTCAAGCTACCCCTCAACCTCATCAATGTTGAGACAATCCTGTGCAACATCTCAAAACAAAGCCATATGGCCCAAGTGCTTCAGGATTGTAAGCTCATTGTATGAGATGAGAGCACAATGGCACACAAGAGGGGTTTTGAGGCAGTTTATTACAACATTATAAGACATCAGGAGCAATACTGGATTAATGAGGGAGTCACCATGCTGCTAGCTGGAGACTTCCGGCAAACTCTGCCAGTGGTGTCAAGGGGAACTCGAGCTGATGAGGTTAAGGCATGTGTGAAGGAATCACATCTATGGCATGGCACCTTATTCGGAAACTTTCTTTTAAAAAGAACATGAGGGTACACTTAAAATGTGATGAATCTGCTACGCATTTCTCTGAACTCCTATTGAAAATAGGAGATGGGAAGTATCCCGAGTCCAATGGAAAGGTCACCAATTCTGCAGGCCTGGGATTAGTGGTACCTTCCATAGCTTACATCACAGACAGGATATATCCTCTTAAGCCCCAGGATTTTGTTCATTCTGTTTTGTGAACATAATTTAATGGCTACTTGTTAGCTATTTTGAACTAAGCGATCTTTGGCCTTTTCAATTCATCTTTGAGAGAATAAACATGAAGGCCAACACAGAAGTCTTGGGCATTCTTTTTGGGCTAAATTGTATTAGTGCATTGTACCATAAAGAGCACATTTTTCAGCAAAAGGTAAATTGCTTAATTCGAACTACTGGCACTAGGAATCCTGAAGAAAGGGGTAAGTAGAAATAAAATCACGTTATTCGTTAGGCAAACTTTTCCCCCAAGTGTATTTTCATGTTTGAGTTAAGCATGTTTCATTGTGTATGTGCATGCTTGTAGTTGTTTAGTCGTTTAGTAGATTCGGACATCAGGTCGAATCTTTGTTGCATACAGTCGCCTGGCAGGTCTTTTACCTGCTGGGAAGTAGAGGCTGTGTTAGTGTATTAACTCGTTGCCTCTTTAGGATTGAAAGTGTGGTCCCTTAAGATCTGAAGAGTAACAACAGCTTTCATTTGTGTTTAACCCTAACATACATGTGGCACCAAACCCCAAGCTAAAAGAACTAGGACTCAGCAAGTAAAATTTTTTATCTGGGCACACCCCTATTAACCCACCGGAAGGTGTGCTAACTTAACTAATTAGAATGCTATCTGCAAGTCGAGACCCTGTCTCCTTGTTTTCACAACACCTTTTCTGTTTTGGATTTATTCTAAAGCCAATTGAGATTTTAATTATTTGTGGTGGGATGATACCTCACCATGTGGTAAGACATGTCACCCAAGACCTTTCTAAGGGTCATTTTGATGCATACCTGCCATGTGAAGCTGAAGAAGTGTCTACTGCACCACTTCTTTCCCACATAGACTGTACATCTCGACCTCCACAGCAACTATCTATTTCTGGCTGCAAAAAAGGCTCCTGGCAAACGTCGTGCCAGATGCACGGAGGCTATAAGGTGTTAAATATATGGAGCTAAAAGCGGCCACAAGGAAATATGTTCAGAATCATCAGCAACTGAAAAATGCAGTGGTGGCTACTTGGCAAAAAGCAAATCCTGAGGTCCACAGAGCAGCTGTGCCAGGCACCAGTAAGATCACCCCGAGGTGCACAGAGCAGCTGTGGCCAGGCACCAGCAAGATTACCTTGAGGTGCACAGAGCAGCTGTGGCCAGGCACCAGCAAGCTCACTTCAAGGTGCACAGAGCAGCTGTGACCAGGCACCAGCAAGATCACCCCAAGGTGCACAGAGCAGCACAATTGCGATATGAGCAAAGGCAATTGCTTACGTGGAGTATATCTATATAGGTATAGTATATCTAGTAGGTCTAGTATATGATCCGGACAATGCTAATGAGGCTGACAGCACTATGGCTTTTGGTACTATGAGCCACAACTGTCAATACTGCAATGGCCTAAAATTGAAGGATGAGGCCCCTGCCATGTGTTGCTGTGCTAGCATGGTGAACTTCTTCCACTTTGCTCCTCTGCCAGAGCCTCTCTACAGCCTGTTAATAGACAGCCATCCTAAGCATGTCTATTTTATGGACTGTGTTCGGAAGTACAATGGCTACTTCAACATCACTTCATTTGGTGCCAAACAGGTTTTAAGAGATAGCTTTGCACCAGCCTTGAAAGTTCAGGGCCAAGTGTATCACTTGGTGGGAAGTCTGCTTCTGCCCCTAAGCAGGAAGCCCAATTTTTACAATTTTTACAAATTAATTACAAAGATACTCGCAATCAGCCCGTGTAATTGGGGGCCTGTGGCGAGGGTCTTAGGACCAGAGAGTCTATTTCAACAGGGCCCTGACCTCATGTTCAGTCAGGTGATTCCAGTGGCGAAACATCTGTGGAAAATAGGAGAAGAAGTAACCATTCCTATTACACTTGTATTCAGTGAGTTTGTGGAAGTGGTCATTTTCCCCCTATATGGGGCTGGAATTAGCAGTCCAATTGTGTTTATCTGGCATTCTCCCTTCATGATGCGGGCCAGTAGTGCCAGAGCTTGGTCAGATCTTCTTTGTTGGAGGGTTTTCCATTGCAGATGCTCCAGCATATCAGTGACGCTGTCAAATTTCCCATGTCTGTTAAAAGTAAATCTAGCTGTGTGACGCTGCACCATTTCAAGACTGTCCGCTAGATTCACTTCATGTGGGTCCAAACTGAACTACAGTACTCTAGTATGGGTCGGACCAGGGATATATACGCAATAGCGTTTTACTTGTGAGGGGCAGCCCTGCAGTAACCGTTGCACAAACCTATGTCGCCCGTTAGCTTTTGCCAATATTGTCTGGATATGGAAACCCCTGGAGAGCTTGTTTGTTTAATGCACCCCCAGATACTTATATTTATCTATAGGACACATGGGGGCACCTGGAAGAGAGTAATCAAATGTGAGGACTTTTCTGCTCCTTGTGGTCCTCATGACACAGCATTTTTTGATGTTTAACTGCAGTTGCCACAGGTCAGACCATTTATTAATGGCCTCTAGGTCTTTTTGGAGGATTGCAGAATCCTCTGCACTGGTTATTGTCCGATATATATCAATGTATCATCTGCAAAGGGTTTGGTGCGGGACTTGACTATGTTGCACAGGTCATTAATGTAGATCAAAAAATTAAGGGTCCCAGATCACTGCCTTGTGGAACTTTAGATGTTACATTTAACCAGTCTGAGGTTTCCTCAAAGACACTGACTCGCTGTCTACTAACAGACAAGAAAGACGCTATTTAATTTTGAATCTGCCCATTTATTCCATATCCCCTAATCTTGGCCAGTAGTCGTTTGTGTGGCACTGTGTCGAAAGCTTTTGTGGGTGATGATGAGAGCGAAACACGCTTGTGGTGCATCAACTTTTCTGATGTCAAACAGGGGTTAGTTAAGCAACTGTAGAGGATGCTACATGATGTTAACAGTTAAATCAGGTGCCTGAAGACTGCCCTGGACAAGGTGCATCCAGCCTGCAAGAATTTTGATGTCATTATCCATGCAGATAGAAAGCCTGTTGATGCTTATGTAGGTCGTTTCAGTGCACCAACAGCAAATAAGATAGCTCTGGTGATCGTTGGTCAGCAATTCCACAAGTGAAACATTGTGCTGCACAGCCATGATGACACACTGCAATGCATAGGCGAGACCCACCTATCTTATAATGCCCTGCAGTACCCTCTCCTTTTTCTGTCATGATGAAGACGGGTACTCAATTACTGTGCCTTAGTGTGATCCTAGGACCAAGTTGCCGCTCAAGAGGACAGTCTCTGCAGCAAGCTTCTTCTTCTACCACATAATGGTCAGGTAAGGAGAGGCTAACCAAATTTTGTACTTTCGCTCACTTTTCAGCCAATTTGTTGTTGACATGTATGCAAAAATTATGACTGAGAGGTTGAACTACATAAGGTTTAACCAGATACAGCTAAGGACAGAATGCTACATCCACCTTAAAGATGCTGTGGGGAGACAGGATGCTGATGCTGCTTAGATGGGTAAAATGGTAGTGCTCTTATCATCCTTCACTGGCAGCCCTTGCTACATGTATAAGAGGACACAAGATGCATTGACATGTACAGCATTATAAGCGACCTGATCCATTTATCAATTTTTACTTGCAACCCCAGGTGGAAGGATATCATATGTGCACTGTTTCCTGGCCAAAGGTTTCATGACCGTCATGACATCATTGCAAGACTCTTTAATCTCGAGGTGAAGAAGATGATGACTCTTTAATAAGGACAGGTTGTTTGGAGAAGTGCCGTGCTTTATGCACTCTATGGAGTGGCAGAAGCGGGGTCTGCCTCATATCCACATCTTGCTGAGGCTACAGCAGCACATCTTACCTGACAAGATTGACAAGGTTATCTTGGCAGAAATACCTAATTCTCATGATGGCCTTATTCTTTACAATATCATCAAGGCTAATATGATGCATGGGCCATGTGGCAGCTTGAACCACAACTCACCCTGCATGTAAGGTGGAAGCTGCAGCAAGGAATATCCAAGGCCAAGGATCACTGCTGCCACCTCGTTAACCTGCAAAATGGAATTTATCTTTTTTAACCTTTTTAAAAACAATATCGTCTCTTTTAATGATTCCTTCCGGTGATATACTTAGATGATAGAAGGGATCTCCTTGCAAAATATCAGTTACAGCATTATATACAATCAGATATGGATAAAATTCTTTCAATGCCTCTTCCAAATGTGTGTTCACATTGAGCAGGATATTGGTGCACTGCTCAACTTTGGGATACCATGATGGTGGGGATTGCCAAATTCAACTGGAAGTTAGGACAATTTCTGTGAAGTTAGGAAGGGACCCCCGCAGAATGGGATTTTTATAAATTTTTGAGTTGCTTGATGTAAATTTAGGTAAAATTTTGGGATTTTTAGGGATTTGTGATATTTTTGTGTTTTAGTTAAGTATCACAATTTTCTATGTTGCGGTGAAAGATGTTGGAAAGGACGAAACCAGCACTAATGGCGGCTGTCAGATGGGTTTGCTAGGGGCTAACGACGTTACTTGGCCCTTACACCCTTCTAAATGGGTTGGCAAGGAACGCCACACCTCGATAAACTAATTTGGACAAGTTTCACCCGCGCCCCTAAGCGTTGTTTTTTCCGCAAGACACTTGTTTTTGTTTACATGGGAAACCGGATCCGACCATGCCTCGGCCCGCCCATGGCCCTTGCGTTTCCTGCGATGCCTTGGGGCTGAAACCAACTCTGATGGACAGAGGAGATGTCCAGCTTGGATCCAGACCAGAACCATCGATTTGGCATCGTTGGTTCGT
>JAQFYZ010002473.1:0-16864 GCA_034695085.1 Cylindroiulus punctatus
GTTAAAGACAAACATGCGCAGGTATTTTTTAAATAGAATAACCTATTGTATTAGCATATTTAGTATCGATAATGGGTAAAACGTTTCGTCCAGCATTTAAACAGGCACATATGCTTTTTTACAAAATACTGTCAGAATGACTTATTTTATTTCATATGAAAACGCCTCAGACGGGTGGGCATAATCTTAGTTTCAAAATTTATTAGGAGCTGCTACTGCACGTTTTGTGCCTGTATTTTTGAACTTTGCGGCAGAATTAGTTCAGTTTCCGCCACCTAGGTGGCGATAGCAACCATAAATTCTACGCATCATCAATTTCATCCTTGCTTTTTAGAGAGTGGGCAATCATGCATGACATAGGTGCCATATGGGCAGGGCGTTAAGGGTTGCAGATATTTGCCTTCAAATCTATACATGTGATGTATTGATAAAACACTCGTACTGCAACAAATTTACTATAAAAATGTTTTATGAAAATACCGTAAAAAGAAAAAGCATAAAGAAAGGGAAAATAAATTTTCTGTACGAGCAGGTTTTCCATGGCATGAAAAAAATTAATATGAATTTCAAATATGCGTGTAGAGTGGTTATAAATTATGCGCGAAGGAAGGAGAGAGCTCACATTTTTATTGGAATTTTTCCTGCGAAGATCTTTTCCGTTTTAAGTTGCTTTCAGTTCAGGTTTGCCGTCAACGGGAAAGGGAAAAATTCCCAGGGCTCTGCAACATTCCCGTTTCATTGGCTTCTTGAATAAACGCGTCTTTATTTAGGGCCACAAAAAGAGCAAAATGGGAACGATTTGGCGCCGTTTCAAATCTATAAAATGAATGCCATGATAATCATATTCGGTGGATGCCATACGTGCCTATAAAATAACTGAAATTCCTGGATGGAAAACACACTCGATAAAAAGATAACGATTTTTATTCGGGCCAGGTAGACTCCTGCCAATTGTCTATAGTCAGCACTGTGATTTCGATCGATATTGTTATTGAGCGCAGCAAATTGGCTCAAAAATTAATCAATGGCTTTTATTACTTGCTTGGCTTGCAGATTCGATATTTCTGGCGATACTTTGACGCACTAGGGATAATAATCCTTTTCAAATGGTCGCATATTGTTTTTCTTTATTGAACCTAATGGGCGTAAAATAATAATAGAGAGCGCCACAAGTTTGATAAAACGTGGATTTGAACCGGTTTTGGCGACATCAGGCAAAGAAGTTCGACATGGTGATTATAAGGGTTTACGTCGATCACGTTAGGTGACTCTCATGTCCGGTAAAACCTCATCACCTGTCCATAAGGTCACGTTTTTATTATTTGCATGCACACAAATTATTATGGGCGGCATCAAAACAATCTTCCTTAAACTATTATAAACCAGTGAATTTATTTGACGCAGCACTAGAATGATTAATATACGGTACATTAAACGTATACAGTCATGTAGTTGTTAGTACATTTCCTTTGACAAAAAATTTGAATGCTATGAAAACAAAAGAAAAGACATTAAAGTGCATTAGCAGCTGAGACAAAAGTTGGCTAAACGCTCGGCATTATACATGTACTGTACATGTTGCTCTAGCCTAGATTTTTCCTATTTGTAGAGAAAGACCAGTAAAATTATGCCATTGTCAGGCATTGCTGCAATGACAAAGTATTGCTTGATTGTCATTGTTACACACTTTGTTCCTGGTGTCTATTACCATTGAAAATGTACATGTATCATGTTATGATGTCATCATTGCATTTACATACGGGGCCCCTACACGGGCAAAAGGAATGTCAATTTTACGGATTCTAAGCAATTACTTGCATTATTAGTGATCGTGTAATGGGTTGATTGACGGAGTGATGTTCGATATTGACAAAAATCCGGATTTTAGGATAATTACTGATGATTACAGAAATGACGGAAGCCCATGTGGTTCATTGATTTCGTTGTTTACTCAAGAGCCAATAGACCGCTTGTGCGACCCTGTGTCTTGTCATGGTGGAATTTCGCAGTGTAGCAATGGCGGACGAAAGTTCCAAACGCCTCAAGCAGATCGAAGTTGAAGAAGATGCGGTGGCAGTGACAAATAATCGGGAATTGTGGATTAATTTACTCACAGCAGTCAGTCGAAAAAGTAAAATTATACATTGTAGCATTACAAGTTATAATTTCGTTATCAGCATCGGAAGACGGAATCATGACCGAATTTCCTGGCGCACACACATCTCCGCCTTCATCAAAGTGGGCTCCAAAATGAGCCAATATAAAATCGTTGGTGCGTCTCTGTACTCAGTAATATGAGCAGTGGTATGAGCAATTGTATGGGCACTACCATGACACTACTGCCACTACAATTTACGATTCCAGAATTGACATTTTGTTTTTGGCCGTTTAGGGTATATTAAAATCGCTCATTTGTTCTCCAGTTTTGTAAAAAATAATTCACCCACGACGCTTTTCTTCTCAGAATGTGCTTTCATGCGACTTCAGGTGGAATCCGCTATTTATGTTGAAATTTTGATAAAAACGTGTCTCAATTTTAATTTTATTTCGGCAATGATTGGCGTCACAAGGGGTGGTTTGGAAATGATAACGCCATCTGACATGGGGTGGTTTAAAAATCACGAATGTGATGGGGAAATATTTTAACGCCCTCTCGTAAGAATGGAGAAAAATGTTAATCATTCTCCCACATCAAGCGTCATCATTTGGCCACCCCCTCCATCCCCAGATAATGACATAATACTTGAACGCAGCGCCGCGCGCCCTCTGGCGAACTCCATCATTTGGATCGCATTTGTAAAGGTTTCCGTAATGTGGCACTAGATGGCGCAGCGTTCGTGTGTTCCTGATCCTACGTGTTCCACTGCAGATGAGGAGCAGATCGCAGTTCGGTCGGGCGTCAACGTTGGCTCAGTCGCTGCCATGGCGGAGCACCGAGAAAACGGCAGACGCAGTCGAGGCGACGACAGTTTATCAGGATGCTATTTACTAATTGTGGTCGGAGAACCCACTTCGGCCGAGCACCGAGAGGTTATTTTACAAAAAATCACCAAAGGTAGGAGCGCAAAGCGTTTTTTTCCTCCGAAAATATCGAACGTTCCATGCAGGAGCCGGTGCGGCGCTCCTGCCCTTTGGACTCGAAAAAATCCGCAAGCTGCAATATGCTATTTGAGTGACATTGATCAAATGCACGTTCCCAAATATTTGTCCAAAAACCGTTGCCAATTGTTATTGATGTACTTGTGGAATGTGCCGGTTAAATTCCTCGCAGCCATCATTTGGCAATTCGGATGTTTTTAACTGGATGGGAATGGACAATCTGACGCAGTGAGGTTCCAACCCAATGGATTTTTCAGTGTTTTTTTCTTTTGGAACTCCTGGAAATATTGAATGGAATTTGTTTTTGAGGAAATCGAGGAAACGCCCTTGATGACGTTTCTGGTATTGCTGGTCACGCTAGGTCTAGTGTCGACAGCAGCCAGGAAAAGTGCGCCAACATGGCCACTGCATTTTCACTTTTCTCAAGATTTCAATCAATTTCTCACTGCTATGCGTTCGCAATCATGCCCATGACGAATGATGGCTTATTCCGGCTACATTCTTATTATCTAATTTTTATTGGCGTTTAAAGCTTGTTAGGGCCTCACAATACTACATGTACATGACTTATAATTGATGTTCTGTGTTGATGCTTCGTACATTACCAGTATTACATGTAATTTAATGCTGTCTGCCAGTGAACGGATGTCCATGGTTGAAAAGCACAGATATTGCAAGTCAACTTTTACAAATTGTTAAGAAACGCATATTGAAGATTTTTCTTTTCACGTGAAACCCTGATATTGATTTTACTTTTTCAAATAAAAACTCACAATTTGTGTAATTTATTCGGACATGCAACATTGTTTTTAACTTCCTGTGGTCAATAATTAGCTATGTCCTAGACTGGACATATTATATTGCTGCTCAGCTCGGAGTTCTAGATACAATTGCGAAAAGGACATGCAATGTGCTTGTGCAATATCTGTGCTTGAAACCATCGACATGTTCGGTATTGATGCTTCTTACATCAGCTTGCAACCCAATGATGCTCTCAGAGATGCTAGTTTTCATGAATCACCAGATTAATATTCCATTATGTCTCGTTGCTTGTGTGAATAAAATGTCCAGACTGTTCATGCACAATGTACTTCGTCCAAATTTGCATGTTTAGAACGTCCTATTTTCTGCGGGTGAAATTGGGCAGTGACAGTCTGGCCTGGGGGCATTGACTCGACGTGATTGCAAAGATAATCGATGATGATGATGCAGGGAATATGTGAGTCAACATAAAATTTGACAATTCCTAATGTATTCCACATGATATCATGTGTGGCGGTAGTGGTAGCGGCAAACTGCGCAGCTTCGGTGGCGGAATACGGAGCATCGATTTTCTGCAACAAATTACAGTTGTCGCAAAGGCTGCAGTCGATTTTATATAAACATGCTGTCAGCCAATCTTGTCTGGAAGATTGCCTTCTTTCCGTCCTTCGCCATAATCGTTCACCGTCCCACTCTCCTAGAAAATCACCATCGCTTATGAGAAAAAAATTGTGAAAATAAGCAAATCTTGAACCATCAAGCTGTTATGCTCGGCCTAATTGCCCTTGGTGAAAAGCGTTTAATTGCCAGTTTGTGCGATGCCAATCTGCTTATTGATCGCTTGTGCCATAACGTGTGGGCTTGTGCTATTTTACCCGCCCTATACAATATTGTTTTTTTTCATAGTAATTTTTTGTAATTTAATTGTGCTTGCGGTCTTCTCCATTTGGCAGCTCTTAACCACGTTATTACCATTTTGACGAATAAATTCATATGGTTTCGAGATTTTAAACTTCATGTAAATGCATTCGTCTAGACGAGGGCATTGAACTCTATGGCTCGCGTGGCTGTGTCGCGCTTGAGGTATTTAGAACCAACTCTGGTAATCTGGTTTCGATAAAAACGTTATTTAAAGGATTCATTAACCTGTAATATGATCAAAAATTCTCTTCTGGTCATTTGTGCTACTACACGATTAGTGTATCGCATCAAATATGATTCTATGTGCATCATCTACAGGGTGCCTACCGGCCATGAGGTTTTTGCTTTGATCGATTGAATTTTAATACAGTCAGATTTTCCTCACTCTTTGATGTACCGGTTTTTGGCACTTTCCTACCAATTCTGTTTTTTTATCTGTCTATATCCATTGATCATATAATGTTGCCCATTGCCGGAACTGATCATCCTGCAATGGCAGAATGGTAGAATGATATTGTCTGAATGCTATGTAAATGTCATCAGCTTGGGAAGGGTTGGGACTCTCAACCAAATGCAGAATCATCAGTATTTAAAATGAAATAATGTGTTTATTGTTATGACAATGCTTGAATGGCCGAATAGTCTCTAATCGGCATTGACACTTTTTAGATGTCATGGAAAATGAATTGGAAAGGGATGACATTTACAATTTCCATGATAGGAAATAGTTATAGTATTCCTGACATTGGCATATGTCATATTTTTTCCATTTTTAGTGGTCAAGTAAAGTGAATAAGTTTAAAGAAGTTGTAATTTTCATTTCTGAAGGAACCTTGGCAGGAAACTGCGTCTATTGGATGTCTTGCAAGTGCACGGGTGTTTTTGATGTAAACATATGGCTGGCAAATTGTTCATGAATTGACGATATCCTGTTTTTATGAAGTGTTCGATATTATTAAAGATTTCTTGACCCGCGACTAATTTCACCATTTAAAAGTGATTTCTTCAGTGCCAAAGCCATCATCTCATAATTGCATATCGTCCAGACATGTTGTGTACAAGGTGACCCGCATTCACCTAGACTTTTATTGTTATGATCCACGGTTCCATTAAATTGAATGGATGGCGTCACCATGACGGCGTTCGCCCAGCCTATTGGTCAACAGAATAAGAGTTATGGCCTTTGGATTGGCAGTTTCGGTTTCTCTGTTATGCGATTGAAATTCATCGATCAGTATGCGGTGTGATGAGATCGGTCTTGTTCCATCCAGACAATTTTTATCCTGAAATTGTGTGGCTGAATTTATCATAGCTATGAATGTTAGTCTAGCTATGTATGGTAAAATTGTATCATCCTATTAATTGATTATTTTACCAGCATCGATAAGACATTAGCATTGATTATGTTCATGCCGCTATTGGTCCAAGAATGTGTGAAGAATCACACACGCACTAAAAAAATAGATTTACTTTTCAGTACAAAAAAATAATAGGCGATGCCTTGCAGATTGTGTGAGCTGTCATGCAAATCACCTTTTTCTTAGCCCTAATTTTGTAGTGATACAGTAACAGATGTTGACTGCAACCGAGGCTATATAATGATATCGTCATGATGCAATTAATATATGAGAATATGAGCAATTAATATTGCTCATATTCGACAAATTGAGTTTGGCCAAAAACAGATGCGCTCACCTGCCCGTCTGGTGCTCACAATGTCAGCACTCTCCTTGTCTTAATTTTTAGAATAGGTGTAAATGTAAACAGTCTGTTCTAACTTGTCGATGGGAATGCATCGACACGATATTCATCCTGTATAGCACTCTAAATATCTTGAGTTCAGTTGAAACGCTGTTTACATGCAAGTTTTGACTCACGTCAAATAGTTTCCTTAAATCAAGCCTTGATGCGGGTTTACATGAATTTCCTATGTCTGTCGGACCTTGGGGGTGCGGTCTGTTTGCAAAAAATCAGATACAACAGATTTTCCTCATACAGTTTGCAGGGACGTTAGATGGATTTAGATACAGCGGTTTCAGATATAATGTGCCTGTACCACAAACACGGGAAACAACAAGCCATGTGCTAATCTCAAGTTAAACCCGTTTAAACTGTTTACGTGCATATAAAACAAATTGCAGTTATTAAGATATCTTACAGACTGCGTGCAAACATAGTGGGTTACTCAGACAAGTAACCCGACTTGTCAGACTTTTTTAAATTGAAATCTCCGTTTCTTTGTTTTTGGGTCTAAATGGCTAAATAATGCCAAGCATGACACAGAATAGGATGAATAGCACAATACGAATTTCAATCGTGTTACTTCCGACTGTCATTTTGCCTTCGTCCGCACACGACATGCATATATTCTCTGTAATTGTTGCGAATTTCTCATGCAAATAATTGCAGACTGGGTCACTCAAAAGGAATTTCGGTGCGTAACAAAAGCGTTACAATGCCTCGAATGGTGATGACTTCATTGACCAATGCGGTTAAGATATTTAGTGCTAGTTTTTCTGTACTCTCCTACGTAATAATTGCTATCTTTTTGGGCTGGCTGCCTTAATTTCCTATTTCCACCACGATCTTCAGCTGGCATCAGAACTTCCCATGTCCTCCAATTAACCAGCCTGGTGGAGGCGCAAGAATGAACCTTTGGATACATTGTTTTTCGTTTCCCATTGTCTACTATGTACTGTTTTGGGGGTGGGAAGGGGTAATGGCGCTTGGATGCAACAATGGCGTTCGCCCATAGCAGACAACCATCTTTCTGCTTACCCAAGCGTGCTTTTCACACTTGACAAGAAAAGAGTGCAAAGCTCCTGTGTGGGGTGAGGCAGGGGGAGGGCGTCGTCTGAGCATTTGCAATGTCGTCCTGCTTGTCATTGTTCTTTCACACAGTTTGTAATTCACCCAAAAATATCCTTGTAGGCGTCCGTTCTAGGAAGTTATTGATTAGATATGCAGATAACCAGGGCTTAATAATGCTTTCGGGCATGTTTCCATTTTTGCACCTTGATACGAATTGTCATACGATAGCACCCACTGCACTCTTATCTGCTAACCTGACAAAATGCTAGAGAAATTCACGTCATTGGAGTAATACTGCAGGTCGCATTCCTGAAGGATGCGATTTGCATCGTGCCTATTGTCTGCAAAATCGAAACAATGTACCACATAATCTCAACATGACTCACGATATGCGTGTAAGCACACACGAAATTCATTACGAATTTGCATTGGCGACAATTTAGGATAATTTTATTAAAAAGAATTGCAAAATTCAAAAATATTGTTAATCTCCGGAGCAGTGACCGGCATTATGAACGAACACGAAGTTTTATATATGCAAAACGTAAGAAAGTCGATTATCTAACATGTCAGCATGTCAACGTTAGAATGTTGAAATGGATGAAGTCAAAACTATCGACCCCTCGTGTCTTCGTTTTACCCTGGAAATGGATTACCATCATCTCTTTTAGAGATTGGGGTTTTCTAGATGCAAGTCAGATTAGATTTAAAATTTATTACATAAATCTGAAATAGCTAGTTATTGAATTTTGCACCGACACTGTAAACTGTTATGTCCTAATATCGAGTTTAATGGGTAACTGAAATACTTCTTTTGATTGACTTCCAGTACCGTAAACATGTTGGATATAAGGAAAATTAAAAAATTTCTCTTTTCTGCTACTCTATTAAAACCAAGTCATTGAAACATGTATTCGCATGCCAAATTTGCGATGCATATGAGCGTTATTTTGAAATACATTTTGAAATTCATGTACTTTGATGAACATTTGCTATGTTCGTTGAATTTACCAGATGTTCTTTGTTCTCATCGTTCTGGGATGGACGGATACAGCTTGCATCTGACAGACAATCCCCAAATGTTGTCTGGAATGTATTTCTGCATTGTACTGTCTTCACGAACTCCAAATTTGGTCTATTGTTGTGCTAAATATGTTAATGGTGATTTCTCGCTTCTGACGTACAGTGCAACGCTCCAAGGAAATGTACAATTGTCAAGGTGTCTGGCTATGAAGCTGTACGTGGGTGTGGCAAATCATTTTCATTACATGAGATGGTACACTCGTTGCTTGAGCATCTGCACTTTGCTTGCCAAAAGTTCTGAATAAGTGGACATTTTGGCAGTTTGGACTTAATCCAAAGTTGAGGCGGTGGACTTGCTAGAGCGAAACAAACGTTTCTTCTCATACCCATAGTTGACGAAGATTACAGCAGAACGAACATTCTGAATGAGTTAATGTCCACCATTCATTGATGTTGATCTGATTAATCCATGAATTGAAGAATTCTTGAGAAGAGACATTGAATTACTGGGGTTTTAGGCGGTATAATGTTTGCAACAGTTGCTTAGCTTAGTGTGTTTTGAGCTCAACAACCGAATTGTACCGTTTAATTAATGTTTGAAAAACATTTTGACAAGTCCTTTGTTAATTTTTTCTAAATTTAGCTTTGGATTTTCATAATACATTTCGCAACTATGACTTATGACAATCAAGCAGTACTGTAATGACAGTGTTTGGGTATCTTGTTTGGCACGTCGAGAATAACCATAATCACAATTTTCTCTAACCCTATTGATCACATTTGGTTTGGAGAACTTTTTGTTCAGCCCCTGTGAGCATCGTACCTCGACTACATTGATCGAACGATGTGAAACTGGAGAATTTTATAAAGGCAATCATTTGGTGCTCAAATAAATCGCGGTTTCTGAACAAAAAAAGGAAAGAACAATGTTGGTTTTCGTATATGATGTTGTTCATTAATCTCGTGTTTAATTGGCTATTCATTTTAAACTTAAAAAGTTGCCAGAGAGCTAGCTCAAACGTTGCCTAGTTCAAATAAATATGGACATGCAGAATTATGTGAAATTGCATTTATGATGACAGTACAATATGCAGTACCAAGGTATAAGGCTCTACTTGAAATTCTTGTCAATTTCACATACATGTACGACATTGTTATGATTGACAGGCACATCGAGATGTGGTGCGGGTTTGGGTTTGGCTTCCAGCGTCCTAATTATTGTATATTTATTTATAGACTGATAAATAATAAGTTCATTTAATATGGTTTGCATTTAGCACAGAGGAAGCAACATAGTTGAAGTGCACTTTTGAATACGGATAATGTCGCAGAAATCAACTAATTTTTGCTTTTTATGGCACGTGAACCCTTTTGAATTGCAAGTCTTCAATTGTATGTTGAGATCATGTCAACTCGTTGTGCTACTTTAGAACGTTGTCTTTATGGTTTTGTTTTTTTAAATATTTAACGCCTTCCTTTCCGCAGCTGTTTGCAATCCAGCTTGACAAATTCTAAAACATTTTGTTTCACTTTGATACGATCGCGATAGTGGGATGGAGTTAATTATTTAAGCACGACTCATAAATATTGCAGCTAACTTTGATTTTTCGTCTACTTCGAAGAAAAGGGGTGAATGAGAATAAAACTTGCTCAACTACATGCTTGCTGCTGGTGAATTTTAACGTTTGAAAGAAACGTTTCCTTTGATTTTTGAAGAATCATGCCCATCTTCCCTGTGCATTTTTACACTTTACTTTGTCTGTGTAGTTCCTATTTGATAGTTTTTTTGAAACCTGCTTGAATGAATTTCATTTTATATTGCCTAGCTGGCAACAGGTTTGAATTTATTGTGCCAATTTCTATAACTACCCAATAGTGTATTTCCATGGTCATTATTCCAATCTGCCCAATTATCCTACGGTTGCGTTGTTCACGACCATATATCCGATAATTTTTGAGTTCCGCGCAATTAACACTTGCACAACACGTCCCTAAACACCTGGATCCAAAACAAGTTTTCACCGTGATGTAAGATAACCTCAGTAACGTTCTGGCGACCTTCAGATTTGCCGAGAAAATGACACTAAAACAGCCCATCAAAAGCTCTTCTTGAAAGGAAGATATGGAGCGAATTCGTCCATTTAGTGCTCTTGCTAGAAAATCATCGATGTGGTATAAATGGTATAATGTTAGGTTTAAAAGCTGGCGAATTTTTCACTAATTTCATCTGTTGATACATTGTAGCCGTCTCCATATCACATCTTGCCATTATACAGGATGATCAGTTATTTCCTCATTGCATAAATTAAAAAAAAAAACTTAGTTACAAGGACTAAATTTTGAAAAAAGGTACATTAACTAGTTTTTTAATTGAATGCATTTTGTTCACATGGGGTAGGTTAATATTCACATGTTAACTTATCACACGTATGCTTAACTCATTTATTATCTATCGTTGCATACGTTCATGTTTAGTTTTTTCAAGTATCCTCCATTCCCCCTCTATATTACTTAATCCACATTGCGTTTATGTTTATGGTTCCTTTGGCGATCAATGTTGTACGTGAACGTTTACTTGATGCAGTGAAATGCTTTAATGGGCCTTCATTTTTTGTTTTTATGTTTGTATGATAAACGTCGAGCTCTTAGGTTGGGCCGCTGCATAACGCACAATTTATACTCCTGATATATCATTCGTTATGTAGCACTTGTTTCACTGGCCGCGAATTTTCAGGTAATCATGCACACACGCATTACTTAAACTTATTTTTTTTTCATAATCCTTACATTACGTTTTGGCCCATTTCCATGGCACATAATAAGCTCGTTTGTGCAAATCCCAGTGCTTTTTGATTTATGGATTTATTCGGCTTTGATGGTTAAGTTAGTTTAGTTCTGGGTGGCATGCTTTCATAATTTTGCCCTGGCAATATGCGCATTGCAGCAAAGTGATGCAAATGCAAAATTATTCAGCCTCTTAGTAGCAGAGCGTATATTCGCAGGCTTCGTGACTGCTCTGAATATATATGCTGATTTGCACTAGAGTAAAGGCTTTATTTTCATGCACTGCTTGTTGTACATGTAATCTGGACTTGAGGGCCAGCATATAGTTTAGAACTCATTGGTTCTTATGTGTCTCTTTGTTCTGCAAGATGAAATACAGGTGGTCATGCAGCTTACTATTTAGCTTTGAAAGCTTGTTTTTAATCTAATAAAAATTCGTATCCTTAATAAGGTACATCGGAGTTATATGAGAGATGCATGTTTCCCTTAGCGGTCATCCAAACTACAAAACATTGTAACTGTTACTGTGGTACGCAATCTTTTTTCTAGGGGTTTTCTGTGGTTCATAAATTTTGGGTGTTGACTTCAATGTGGTGTAGCAGTTTGCTTTCATAAGGACAATATTCCAATCTTTTTTTTACTTGAAGATGGCGATGAGGTTATTATACAGCCTTGTCAACATTATAAAAATTCATTTGCGACAAAGGTAGAAGAACTTACGTTTTGTCATTTCACGTATTTGGATTCTGAATTGCAACTAATTTTAATCACATTTTTTAAGGACGTGGGTGATCACTGTAAGTTTTGAAAACTGCATCATGTTGTTCTATGTTTAGATCTGTTATCAACAAACAGTACTCCATCAGTCAGATTTTAATTTAATCTTGTTTTATACTGCAGAACATGCATAAGTTACATAGTTGACAGAAAGCCCTAGAATTTATTATAATGCTGTAAATATTAACGTTCATGCCAATTAAATACATTGCGTACCCGGAATTCCCATTTTCCCTCGAGAATAACCTGCATGGAAAAATTCCATGAAAAGTTCTCTCGTATTATAAACGCAGGATTTTTATATTTTGAACAAAACCAATCTTTTTTTCCTGTCAGCAAAAGATGCCTAAAACAAACCTATGACGGAAGCATCCTCTTTGAGAATGAGTTCTTCGAATATTGTTCATCATTGTTCATTGTGTATGCATGTACATTAGCCAAAAAGTGTCAATTATTTAAAGATTTTTACGTGAAAGCGTGTGGCGAATGAAAGAATGTACGAGTAGGCAAAATGGGCAACGATGTGGAAAACAGCTTTCATCTTAATTACTGAATTTATTGTAAAATACGACTGAGTGGGGTGCTTTAATGTGAGCCATGGGAAAAACTCATTTGCACAATACATGTGTACGAGATACAGCTGTACAAGTAAGTACGTAAAATTTGCTAAAGAAATACATTCATTTCATGCAGCATTATTGCATGTGTGTACTAATTTAAAGATTTAACAGGTTGTCTGGCAGTCAGGAAAATTCTGGGAA
Source organism: Cylindroiulus punctatus (assembly GCA_034695085.1). Taxonomy (NCBI): domain Eukaryota; kingdom Metazoa; phylum Arthropoda; class Diplopoda; order Julida; family Julidae; genus Cylindroiulus; species Cylindroiulus punctatus. The sequence goes on from JAQFYZ010002473.1 coordinate 12,939, forward strand.
TTTGATGGGTCCTGAAAAAGTACCCATCCTGAAAAAGTACCCATAATGTATGGACATTTTTTGTATCCTAACAATTTTAATTGGTAAGAAGTGACTGTAGCTGGAAACTAATGCCTGCAAAAGAACGCTGTATTTTATGCCTTGCTGCTGCCCTTCCACCACACACTCTAAGGTGGTTTTCTCCTAACTGCTCGTAGTCTGGCAGTGATTGCCTAGCGGTTGGGCACTTTAACAAATTAAGTTTTAGGTTTCTATAGTTAGTTTAGATTGGATTACATTGCGACAAATAGGATTTGAACATTAAGACTTTGGCATGTTTGGTGCAGAGATTATTGAAGCTTTATCAAACAACTATAGTCAACAAAACTTTGAGCTATAGTAGAACCAAGAAGTGATGGAACTGGGTCAAATGTGCCGACCTATAAGGTCCAATCGCCACATCTCTCCGATTGGCTGTCCTTCAGTTCCATCACTTCTTGGTTCTACTATAGAACGTAACACAAATTTTTCCAAACTAAAGGTTTTCCTAGATATCATAGACGCGTTTAAGCTGGGGTTCGAGATTACTCTTATCCTGGTTCAGAGTTTTATCACCTGTCGCTTCGTCACGTGACGTCACCCCGCCCGTTATCTGGAGCGTTCTACCTCCTTCGACTTGTTCGAGCTTCTTCAGACTGATGCCATCCCTCCCTTTTGCAGCACTTGTGAATGTCACGCTGCAGATTCTGCCATTAGGGCGCAGTATATATGCAGTTGCCATGGCGACCGCCGAGATCCCTCTCGGTGACCTTGAAATATATCGAACTGCGAGGCGCTGTCAGCGCCCCGAGGCCCTCTTTCAGCATTTATGTACTGCTAAGATTGCTCAATGACTTCGAGTAAAAGCGATGCTCTTGATTGAGGGGCTGGGGGAGGGCTCCGAGCAATAATTCCGGATGATAATTCAAGGAAGAGAGTTAGGGGACGCCCCCTAGCGACATTAGTCATGGCAGACACAGTAAGTGCCAGTCCGCGGAAAGGCAGAGCCAGAGCCCTAAATGGACAATTACATTAGGGCCGAATTGATGCGCCAATGTTGGGAATGCGAGGCCTAATCCCCCGCATGGGGTGCTAATAGGGCGATATGGAATTCGAAGCCCATCTTGCATTCAGATGGAACGCCTGCAAAATCTAATTGGAGAGTCTCATTTCGGACTCTGTTGGGATGAGCCACGCTTGGTCCTTAGTTGGTTGTGGATTCGGTCGAAGGATCGACTTCCTGTTGGGAGGGGAGGGGACGAGATCGATGCTCGAGTTGCAGTCTATTCATCCATCGCTTCCATTATTTTTCCTTCCCAGAAAAATTGTTGCTTTTTGCTCCGGGGCTGAATGAATATGAAATAAAGCTGGCGAAGATAAAAGGCTGGCGTCAACAGCGCCGCCACCTATTGTCAGTGGTCCCTTGACCGTCCCCAAAAAAGCAACGTATATCGATTCTGCTCGTGTTATTTCATTACACTCGTGTCCATCGAGCGCGATTGAATGGCCGAAGTAAGAAAGTTTTGGTCAAGTTGGCTTTGCACCGACCTTGCTGTTGGATTGACACACCGAGTCAGGCAGCTCATTATACAACAAGCTGGGGAGGGCTCATCCATATTCATGTGTAGGTTTTGCCAATATGACCCCTTTCACCCATGCGTTTCCGATATTGTTATGGAATTTAACTCATTCGAAGTCACGCTGAGTCGTCAACTTGAGTTCCTGACATGAACTATAAATAAGATGAATAGGATACGGGACGTCCACGTTACGCTTAAGTTGACTTACACGAGAAAAGTGCGTGGGGGTTGATCACATTTGCAAAATGTGGTAATATTCGTTACAATAATTTAATATTAGACCTTTTCTAGCTACATGAGGTAAACGGTAACAGAAAATACATAGAGCTTTTATTTATTTATTTATTTATTTTTTTTACAAAACTTGGCGTCAGTTTTTCAATGGTTTCAGTTTTGGTCTGAGATCAGCACATACCAAAAAAATGAATGCTTGATGGACGTTATTTTGACGGAAAATGAAGATGGGATTCAGAATGATGGCATTGAACGCAGTAGGCAATCACTGGCAGCTGCGCTGCAATGCTTGTTTGCCTATGTATAGGGGCTGCAGTTGGCGAGCAATTGGGATTGATCTTAAATTTTTGCATTCATGAAAAAAGCTATCAGGTAAAGATGAATGTTCGCATCATGGCAACACTGCCATGAATAAGATTCATACGATCCAGTAGTTTTACTTCAATGCACTTTTATCGTGTTTACTTACGAGATTAGAGCTATTTCTAAAGAAGCATTAAGGCTGCTGTAGTTGCTAAGCAGCAATTTAGAAATAGCTCGATAGGTGGGTGCTGAATTAATCGGTCGTAAATTTGAATTTAACCGATAGGAATTTGCTAAGAGTTTGGAAGGATTTCAGTATCGTCAATGTTTTCCTCTGGAAATGCATCCCCCAAGCTTCCATTTTCTTACCGTGAGGTACACTGTATACCATGATAACGACTGCGAGGTATTTGCCAGTCAGTGTGATTGATCGTTGTAGGTGGTGGCAAATGAAATATTTTTTCGTTTCCTCTTTCATTTGAGCCTCCTTAATTAATGAATAAATTTGAATGGCACGTCGCTTTCACTTCCTCCTTTTATTTGGCACATTTCCTTCAAAATGAACGTTTTCTCACTACGATTCTAATTGAACTGGGCAAAAAATGATTATAAAAAGTCGCTAGAGGCAATATGTCTGCCACTTCACTGATTTGTTTGCACCGTTGAAGCATGTTGGAATACATCGATAGTTTCTTATAAGCTGTCTTTACACGCCTGCAACGTCGTTTTTTTGCTGAAACAAATAGGTTCGATCTTTTCCGAGCAGTTTTCTGTAACATCCTCGTGCGAGAAGTTAACTTTGACATCTCTGGACTTTTTCAGTGGTTGTATTAGTTTTCAGTATTTGAAATGAGCTGACGTGTCTCAGCTCTAGCATTGACATTGTTTCAAACGTAATAAAACACATTTGCCATTTGTTAAGGAAATTGTATTATTGATGCCTGTTAACAGTACTAACCCATACTTTAAATCGATTCAGCTGCACTGTAAAGAGATCATGCAGAATTATCATAGTCCTATACCATCGTTACAAAAATTTGAATTTTTAAAATTGTACTTTAACAAGGAACAAGTTTTGCACGGCTTTGGCGGTAGTGATTGCGGATTTGGCCTATCCACTTAAGGTGGATGAAGGGTTATAAGATCCAAGGGCGATATACATGTATACGATCTTTAAATGCGTACGCAGTTAAGTTTCGCTGAAATCATGAAAAAAATCCTTTCCATCAAAATTGGCTGCCGAGCCTTTTTATAGCCGAAGAAGGTTTAATGAAAATCTTGGGCATTTGAAATTAGGTCTTGGGCTATAGAAAAACTTGAGCCTTTAACGCAGCCAGTATAAGGGCTAAATATCGATTTTTTATTTAGTAGCGAGCAATTCAGCCACCCATAGATGGCTTATTGGGCGACACGCATGCATGCTCGAATTAATTCCATAGCATTTTCGCCTTTGCCGTTGTAGTTCTCTTTAAATAGGCATTTTGATGGTTGCGCGAGGTATCATCAATCACTCTGTGCCACGCTATCATACGCCAAGAAATCCCCTGTTTTTTCAATAACAAGGGCTCATCGGTATAATGGCTTTCCTTTCGCACTAAACCCTATGGTGTAAAACCACGTGAGATTTCATATCAGTGTAAACTGCAGGTTGCATCTACTCGATACCACAAGTAACCTAACCTTTTATAAGAAATTGAATTAGTGCGCATATTTAATTGACACGAAACTCAATAGTGTATTTATAAACGGAACAGTTAATGCATTTTAAGTAAAGACACAAGTGTACTTTAT
>JAQFYZ010002474.1:0-16858 GCA_034695085.1 Cylindroiulus punctatus
TTGGCACCCAAGGAAGGTACGTGCAAAATTTCAAGGTTCTAGCCCTTACGGTTTGGGCTGTACGATGATTGTCTGTCAGTCAGTCAGTCACCTTGTCTCTTTATATATATAATATATATATACTACTCAGACATGTTTAAATCCAATCAAATCTTTTGAATTATATTGAAGATGTGGGTCATCTGATCTTCTGCCTTCAATGTACTAGCGTAAGTCTATTTTCATATCCAAAAATGTGAACCAGAAACTGAATTTTCATAAAGTCAGCAAGAGATAAATTTACTTTGCTATGGGATTTTATGCCAATGATATAGAAGCACATTTTTATGTTGCATTACATTGCACAGATAATAAAGCTACGACTCAATGTTTGTGAACGTTGAAATCTTGTGATTGCATGTGCAGGTTAGGCAAGATGTTGACGTTCACCTTTGTGCTCAAAGAAACCAAGCAGCTAACATGTCCACCTTCTGTCCATGCTCATATTCAAGCCATCACGATCACAGATTAGAGACAAGTGTGTTCTCAGTGTAAATATCTGCTTCATGACTTCATATTCCACACATTCGTTTCAAGCATACATGTATTCTTCACCATTTACTGGTCGTAATGGTTATTTGGGAGTAAACCTACATTTGATTCAAAACATGCTGTTACTCTACATGCCAGAATGATTGCAATGTGACATCTGATATTAAATACAGACGTTATCTAGATACATGAAATTATACCAATCTGAAGATAAATGGGAATGTGCGGAGGCAACGTTATCGTTTTGGGGAAAATATGACATGGTTTTTATCAGTTTACTAATTGTATAAATATTCGGTCGCATATAGGCCACTGTCGAGCGCAAATATTTGAATCACTTGATGACGCTCCTTAATACGTCGCTGATGAATTTTCTGGCGCCCATCGACTTCCGGCAATGTCGATAACCGGATGCAATGAACTCAGTGCAGTCAATCATCAGACTGTGATGATAACCGTCCGTCTGTCTGACAATCAGTCTTGTCTGCTGCATAAAACCATATATTTACATGTAGAGCCTGGCAAGGGTTACACCCATTGGAGTCGTATATAACATTTGTCATTTTTTATCTGGGTTTTACCGTTCGGATATCATGACGTGTCATTCGTGGCCGTAACCCCCTTACATTTTTAAATGAAACCCCATCCCATTTTCGATAAATCGAATTTGCACAAACTTGAATATTGTAAGCCGAAAATGTTCAAACATAACAGCCAAACATTACCGCCATAATGAGCACGGGTTATCCTTCAAAGCCGTTTATGACTTGATGACAAGTTGTTGTCATTACATTTTTTAAACTACAATATACTACAGTATTTACGATTCAAAGTTGAAAAAAAATGATTCCCAAGATTCAGGAATATTGTCAGCACGCTATGTTGTATAAACGGTTTAATTTGTTTGAAATGGCATGTTTTTACATGCCCAGAAATGCCGAATGCATGGGTGATCATAGTCTTTCCATCAGTACAGTTTGATAAAAAAACTGCGAAGGGTTGTGAAACATATTTTACAAGAATGTACTGCAGAACACCAAGTGTTTTATTTCATTATTTGATTCTAAGGGATAGCAACAGGTGGTGCTACATGTATAACCGCTGGAATGGCATTTATGCAAGAAAATGCTCAGTGAAAATCTCTGATATCATTAAATTAATTCATCAAACACTGATTACATTACAGAAAATGAAAATTCAAAAATTACCCTGGAAAACCACTCAAGGTTGGTGGCCATCCGTATGCTATTCTGAAATTGTACTTGATACACAGATTGGCGATTTGGTCTCATAACCACCTGTTAAGATATTGAGCATTTACTTTAAGTCTAACGATTGGTTCTCCATGAAAACCAAATGCTATACATGTACATGTACATGGAATTAAAAATTCTAGCCTTTCTTCTACCTTTTCCAACATATGCTCCTTGTAACTAGGTTTTTGACAAATGTTGGTGATGGTGATACTTTATCACCCTGTATTGCATGTTTTGCACACCCAAAGAGTTCTTTGGAAAAAAAACATCAGTGTACGACTCATTTGTACGTTGAATTTCACAGGCCTTTACCCATAATGATATTGCTTAATTTCACCTGCCCCTTCTCCGTGCCCTCCATTTATCGGTGTTGCCGTCGTCCCAGAATGCACTACTGAATTTAGGTGGGCGGATATGGCATGCACACAGTACGTTGAATTTCAACGAAATTAATATGAAAAACGAGGTATCATCATCGGTGCGTTAATAGGCAGAAGTTTATCGCTTATGCAATCCACGTCAGCCATAGGGGTTGCTTATTAGCACTCTTTTTAGACCTCCCCGCCGAATATTGCGTCAAGTTTAATATTATAAGAAATGAAATTGGTAAATGTTAGCCAGCCCACACATGGCACGGATGGTTTACATTTGGAGGCTGGCTGACACACGCAATACTCGCTGTTTGCGGTTAACAGAGATTATCAGCAGTGGTTTTGTCTGCCGATTGCTCATGATGAACTTGAGGAATAGCTGATAACGCGGCATTCCACACATAACAGATTTTTTTGCTGGAATTATTACATATTGCAGGAATCTCTAAGAGGTTGTCTACCACTACAAAGGTGTGCTCTAGACGCCAGTTGTTTTATCTACAGAAATTCTGATAAACGGACTGAGGTGTGTAAAGCTTCTTGGTAAAGCCATATAGGGAGGAATTCTCATTGCGAACAATTTGACAGATTTGTGAAATATCGTATGTTTTTAAAATCTTGCTTAACGAAAAGTTACAATGTACATGTTCGGGGTGAGCATAGTCGTGGAAAGACCATGTTCACCCTGTACGTATATACATTGTATAAGTTTTGCAATACAGGATTTACACTTAATTTTTAAAAACCTGCTTCAGTTATATGGAACAAATATAGGGAAAAGATTATTACATGTATAGGATGAGCATAATGTCTATCATTACAAAAATTGATAAAAAATGCTTGAGTTACAAAACACACATTTAAGGGGAAAAAGTTGTTATCCATTTCATACAGAGAATGGCGTCTACATAATATTATAGGGAAACAAAATATGACTATGTGCACCTCAGTAGATATAGTACTGAAAACCACCAACTTTTGGTGATTTTCGTGGTGTGGAAAATCTCTTTAATTCTACTTTCGTTTGAAATTGAACTGCAGACTTGATCTCATGTGATCTCATTAACACGTTGAGATTTTACCTGCATAGTGCAATTTTCGATTGTACTCGGTGTAAACCAAATCACGAAATGGAATGCTTGATAAAAATGTCTTTACAAAATCGGCTCCTGGGCCCAATTTCATTAAAAATGATGAGTGTGAGGAATTGATGAAGCCAGGGAATCGATTTGAGGCGTTGTCTTTAGGTTTCCCAACCAAGATTAATTCCATGTCCCATGGTTATGCACCAACTCCTCACGGCTATCCCTCACATTCATCAACACATCACACTCCTCATTTGTTATGAAATTGGGCTCTGGTATGTGCAGCAGTTTTTTTAATTTTTTTGTGATAAGGGAAAGTCCTTATGCTCGCCATGTATTGTTGTGGTTTAAAGTCATCTGCTGATTTAGTTAAGACGATGAAAAACCGATTTCAACCAGCGAGTGTTTTAATCGTCGATTAGCCTGGTGTTTGGTGCAAGCCCTCCGAAGTGCCAGAGTGCGTATACCTGTTGTAAATTCCTTATCAGGGCGTGAAAAAGGGCTGGTTAGCGTTAAGTAGAGGTGGACCACGTCGAAGGGGGATTGGAAAAATCTAATCAAAGACAGGGACAAATTGGACCCCACCTCTTTAAGCTTTTGTTGTGTAACTCTGACAATGGGTGAAGGTGCGAGACGACTTTTAAGGATGCCGACGCTGGCAGCAGATATTCAAATATGGAGTCGGCATCCATATTGATGTCCGGTAAGCCAACGTCTCAAGTCCGGAGCATGAGTTCGGCCATTCTGGTAGGTCCGGCTTCACCCCACCTCACCCTCACCTTTTGCTCTTTTCGGTATTCTTTTATTTCTGAAAATATAATCGGCACTTAGAAGCGCGGAACCTTTTTGACCCCAGAAGTAAGTTTTCACACACACACGTACCTCCACCCCCACTCCGCTGACCCCTGAGGGTCATTTATCATACATAAGTCAGCAGCTGACCTCCCATGTGCCTTCCTCATGGGCTGCCTACCTACAGCGAAACTTGCCCCAAATGAGCTATTTTGACCAAATGTAAATACGAATTTTAGTGGCAGGTTGTTGGGTGCAATTTGGGAGTTCAACAAAAAAAAGCAGGCGCAAAAAGCGTGAGAAAATGCCAAATGGCGGCAGTGTGGCACCTGGAAGTGTTTCTCCCTATGAACACTATGGCGGATTTCGTAGGGAGACTTTCATGTTCGACCTGGATTACTCGTGATACGTTTGCCCTAATTTCGTTTTATTATTATTGACAATTATTATCGTAGGAATATTGCGTTTTTATTCCTTTTTGCTGGTTTTAAAGTGTGGTTTCTGTAATTTTTCTCGACTGCCGAAGTGGGTTGTAAAATCGAAGACACGGGTTTCAAAAGGATCTTAAGTGCCAAAAAATTATGCAAAAAGAAGTCAGTTCATGCAACGCGATCTGTGAACCGAGCCTAACAATATTCAAAATTGCACCTCGATAATATTGCTTCCTCTATGCTCAATGCGAAACGTATCAAATAAACGTTACTATAAGGCTTTATGGCCTGTGTTGAAAGATTTTGTTGATTTATCTCACAAACACACGTTTGGCACTTACATGTACTGTACAATCGATGCTATTGAAATTCGAGTCAATTGTTTTCCACTGCCAGTTCCAAGCAGCGTTTACATGGGCATGCGCCCAGTACCTACATGTACCTGCATGGTAAAAGTTAACAAAAACTTCTGGAATAAACCTGTACTTATAGTGTACAGGTATGATATTCCTCCATCAATTAAGCTTAATATGAGATATTTAGTATCACTAACTTCCAGTTTGACAGTACGGTAGCTCAACCTTGATTTGTTCCTTTAGATTAGAAACAGTTCCCAAATTTCCGAGACGCCCTATGGACAACTTATAAAATATTAACTTCATTATTGGCTGAATTAAAAGAACAGGGTAGTTATCCGGGTGAATATATAGAAGAACTTCCGCGAAGATCCTGTTAATAGCCTCGTTAATTTGAAACGTTCTTTTTCACAGGAACAGCAATTAGTCTGACTTAGCTAGTACCATTGTAATGAAATTAAACACACAAGAATCCGCACTTTCAATTGTAATAATAACCCAGGATCTGAAAAAGCTCAAAATCCAGGACTTCTTCAATGAGTTCTCGTTTTTAACATCAAGAAATTTATGATAAGAAAACAATGCAGGTGTTCCTAATACAAAATAAATGAATTTTAGTTACATTGAAGTCAAATTTGTAAAGGGAAATGACCATTGGTGAACTTTTTGCAAACGTATTGATAAAACTTTATTGATGAAAAAAAAATGTATTGATAGTTTATTGAATTACCGTTCTGAGTTGTCATACCAAATCGATTTTGATCACCAAAGCGGTGCAATCTTGGTGGCGACAAACTTCTATAAAGCTAAGGTTCACTTGAACTTAATTTGCCAGTGTTGAGACTAGATAAGTTTCCAGGTTAGGATGAAGCCTCGTGCTCAAACAGCGAAGAGCTTATCTGAATATTTAACAGTGTTTTCTTTTTTTGAGGGGAAAGCCCACTTGATCCGGAAGTTATGACACTCTGTCAAACACTATGTTAAAAATCGAGTCAAATTGCTAGGCAATTGAGGATAACTGTGACAACAGAAGCAATCGAGCATTCTGTCAAAGTACTTAAGTTCAAAGTGGATAATTCGTCAGTCAAATATAATGTTAAAAAACCTAGTTAAAATTGTTAGGCAAATGAGGGTGAAGTTGTCAACACAGTCGAGCATCTTGTCGTAAACTACTTAAGCTAAAAGTGGATAATTATATGACTTACCACAAGCACAGCCACGACGTCCACATGCATGACTCGTGCCAGAGTGGCAGACGTCCCCAGTTCCCAACGTCGACGGGATTTTTGCGAAATCTGCGTATTTTCGGTTATTTGTTTTTTGAACGGGGTTTTGCGAGCAAATCCGCAAAGGGGAGGGCCGTGGATAGCTCCTCTCCCTCAATTCATAAATGTCGAAATTTATCTCCAGCTCGAGCTAAGCGACGGTGCTCTCAGGGCCGACTGACACAAGTGGTTGTTGTCTCTCAAAGTTGTGGCACATCGCGGCATGGCAAATATAAGGCAGCCAGCAGCACTATTTTTTCACTTTGCCAGAGGATCTCTCAACCCACCCATGATATCACTGCACACAACTATCCAAAATTCCCAGTTGGATCTGACGACTGAGGTGACGTCACTGGGCAACTCAGGTTGGTCGCTCCGGATTCCAATCAGCTCCGATCGAGATTATTTCAACTTTTTCCCCCTGACTCCTTCGACGAAATTAGTTTGGTAGCTGATGGTAAAGATGTTCGAGGATGGTGGCGCTAATGAGGCGAGGCTCATGGACACCCTCCACCTCCTCCTCTGGCTCTTGGAGCACACCTCTGATGCGGATCTCTCAGGTGGCTGTTTCGACGAAATCTGCCCGATTTTCCGACCTAATCTCGTCAGTGCTTGGTAGTCAGTCAATCGCAATTTTTCGCTGATAATGTCGTGCCAGAGAGCGGAATTTGCGATTTTTTTTCATTGGCGGCTTTTAGTTTCTTCTGGCACTCGGCTGCAAGAACTAATTGTCAGCATCCGAAGTCGGTAGGCGTAGGCAATTTTAATTACGTTATGCGAGTTAGGAAATGATCAGGTAGCAGGTAATTAGGACGATGATGCAGGTGCTGAGGAACGTTCCCACCGACGGGTTCAGCATGATGGCAGCTAAGAAACAAAAACGAAAGTTTTAGTCGATTAGCAGCCGAGTGGTGGACGTTTCATCCTTGATATGACAGCGAGAAAACTGGTAAAAACTTTGACAAATATGCTGATAAATGACGAATGTGCCATTTGGTACAGTGGTATTGCAGTGGTGCTCAATAGGGTTTCACCGAATTGTGGGTTTCCATGGAACTTTTTTCTGGAGTTCACAATTTTTTATTAAAATTTGGATTTGGCATTTTGACTGCTCAACCGTCACATTTGCAACGATTTGAAACCCATTGTGCTGTTAATGCTAAAGGTACATGGGAATTATCATTCGATGTCATTTTGGTTTATAATTGATACAATATTACATGCATATTTCTGCATTACTTAATTATAAACGAAGCGAAATATAAAAAATGCCAGTAAGTCGTGAAGTTAAAACAGACTACTTTTTGTGCCATTTGGTCACTATCATCAGGCTGTGATATTCAATCTTGTCTCCATGGAACGTTTTCATGGGTTCCACTTTATTTTTATAACAATTTATATTTTATAAGAAGTTTAAGTGTTGTGACTGCTCAGCTGTTCTTCAGTACTGAATTTGAACTGATTTTTTAGTTCATAATTATGCGTTTGAAATCCATTGAAAGTAAGGAAATATGAAATTTGTCATCCCCTTCTATAGCAATGATTACTTAAAAATTAGTAAATGATAAAAGTGGATAAATTTTAGGTCAACTTCTTCCGTCTTTCTTCATTTAATAAACATGTTCAGAGAGTTGCAATTACATAGTTTCCCTTTGTTAAAAGTTGAAGTTAAAATGACAGACAATCTGTTTGGTTTATTTTACAGCATTTTTAAATGCAAAGCTATAACATTTCTTGTATAGCAACGAAAGAGTTACATTAGTGTCAAACGAAATTACAGCAAATACAAACTATTTGCAAAAAAAGTTTTCATATAGCATTTTGCTCTTTTTATCTGTGGATGAGAAAAAAATATGCCTTTGGGATAATATTGAGGATTTTGGTTATCGCTGGGTTTAAATTTTTGTTGGACCCTGTAATATATTAATTGGGGAAACTCTTTCGTCGCTATATGGGGTATGCTTGGGGGAAAATGAGTTTATAATTTGTAACAATTAAGAGGGAACTTTATCCTGGAACAACAACTTTCTGAAACGTGTTTATTAAACGAAGAAACGTGAAAGAAGTTGACAGAAAATGTGTCAACTGTTATCTTTTTCTAATTTTTAAGTAATCGTGTCCACTCAAGAGAATGACAAACGTTATATTTTCGCAGCTTACTTGATGGGATGCATTTTAAAATACTAAGGATCAAAATAAATATTAAAAACGAGAACTGTTCAAAACAGCACAATTGGAAGAAATTCGCGAAAAACTTATTCCAATCCTTAATTTAAATTTATCGAATTTGCCACTGCATCTCGTTACTTTATCACCCCTTTAAGTGGATATGCATTAATTATTTATTTTAATTATAAGTAAGTTTTCAATGTTTTGCATAGTTTTGTACCAATAGCTGCAAACCTTAAATAAGCTTATCCAGGAAAAAATGATTCTCCAAATTTTGCAAACCCCCAACAGACTAACTTGCTTTGCATACGTCTTAATGTGGGCTAACGTGTATGTATTGAGCAGCTCCGAGTTCCGATTGAGATCCGATTTTTGATTTTTAATTTTCGATTAACTCACCAGGGAAATACAGTAAAACTTTGCAAAAATGTTCTGGGTAAATGGCGTTCAACACTTTGCAAAGATTTGTGCCATTGCTGCAACGTTTTTAATGCTATCCAGGTAAAAAAGTAAGATTCCCCACATTTTGCAAAACCCCGCAACACACTAGCTCGCTTTGCATAGCCCAATGTGTGCTAAAATGCATTAAGCAGCCCTGATTTCCGATCGAGATCCAAATCGGTCGTTCGGATTTTAATAAGCCTACACCGTGCATGCAGCCTAGAAATGTAAGAAGATCAGATTTACCAAATTGTCCGGGCTTAGCCATCGACCGACAGTAAAACCATGATTCCTAGCGTGGCGTGACTGGCTGGCAAAAGTCGAAGCACAAAACACAACACTGAGCCACAGAGCGCAGCCACGTGTAGTAGCACAAGTACCACTTTTTGAACTTTTTTATCTCTTCCTTTTTCGATTGTAACTTGTTAGTTTGGGCCGTGTGATGTGCGGTGGTCACTGGTAATCCGAGTACGGTGTACGATGCCCGATGTACGATCGAGTGTAGTAGGTTTTGGTGTGGTGCTCTTGGTGCCTGCTTGCCGGCATCCTAGGCCTGCCCTTCCTCCTTTTGGCCGAAAGTTTCAATGACAGTGCACTTAAAACAACTAACATAACACCGTAGAAAAACCACGCCCGTCGCCACACAAATACATTAAAAACGGTACAAACAAATCCTATTGTTGCTGCATCCCCGGTCTCTTTTTCCACCAAAAAAATGAGGAGCACAAACGACCAAATTCCCGACTTGAAATTTAATCACTCGTTTAATGTCACTCGGATGGTGCGTCGCATGGCTGATATCGATAGTGGGGAACAGATAAGATTAACCCAGATAGGATTGGGGGCTGGGCAAATCGAACCAAATTGAAAAGCGAAACCCGAGCTGGAAATTTTGCGGAATTTCCGGAATTTTTTGCTTCCAAATTTGAAGTGCGAATATACGAGAAACGAGCTCGTGCTGATGAGGATGCTTAGAAAATTGCGGTCAGTCCCTGGCAATTTTCGAGATTGCAAATGGCAAGGTGGAAAAATGCTTGAAAATTAAAAATGTGAAATATTGAGACAACGAAGCTGGTGAGAGCGTTTAGGAAACTTAGGTGGTTGGAAATACTCGGAAATTACAAATGACGAGTTGAATCATCTCAGAAATTGCAGTTGGATAGTTGGGAAATTTCAAAAACTGCAATTGGCGAGTTGGAAAATCTTCAGAAATTCCAATTGGCGAGTTGGATCAGAATATTTAATACTGAAAACAATAGCGGCATATTACTGAAGAGCGTTGGTGCGATACTTAGAGGAGAATTGCTATGAGATTGGTGATTTTCCAAAAATCGTATTCGAAAATCACGTTAGAAATCATCCAAAATTAGATGAAAATTCGGGTGTGAAACGCCGCTTAGAGACGAAGGGATTGTCCCAGAGAAATTTGGTAAAATCGTGGCATATCAGCTTTTAATTTCCAACTTGAAGTGGTTGAAATTTCGAAGATTTTTGGTCATTCTTGGAATTTATCAACATCCAGTTTCGTCTCATTTCCGAACGATTTGCTCGAATAATCCTCGAGTGGCCAGTGGTCTGACGAACTTTTAAACTTTTTCGCGAAATCGCCAATGGTAACTGTTGGCGAAATGCAGCGTGGTAATCCAAAGCAACAGAAGATGGCACTAGAAATCCTTTGGTGCAGTTTGGTGAGATGTGCTCGCATCCCGCTCCATCTTCATCTGCGGAGGATCTTCAACTGTGGGCTTGGGGTGCACCTCGTACCCTCTCGCTATCTCGGTTCCTATTAGTCAAAAAAACTTATACGCGAACGAGCAGTTTTGGCTTGGATCAACCTCTTCCACCGACTCAAATTCGCTGTTTCGACCCAACTTGTTTCCTTGGGCTTCGACCCAAACCATCAGTGGGTGGGGGGCTTCCCCCACCTGCTCCTAACACGTTTAATAACCTGCGAATCTTATGTTAAACAAGTGCCACCGCCGAATCTGTCGATGATCAATCGGAGGCCATCGACGATTGATTGCTTTCGCCTGGATTTTTAAGTTTTATCAATTAGGCGATGTTTGTGGCGACTGGGCTCGATGCGGAAGTCAGATGGCGCCATCGTCGTATAGAACGACGTGATTTTTGGAGTCATCAGTAACTGATGCTCACTACACAAAATGATGTGAATTCTGATATATTTTACCTTCAGTTATTTGGTTTGGTGCACTTTGCCTGCACTTTTTGCATAATTCATTTTACTATAATTTTTCCTTAATTTTTGGTGTAATATTCTTGTACTTGGGTATATCTGCCTCCACCACATGACACCTCGGGAACTGGCTGTGGGTGTATTGAATTGAACTTTGAGGAAAAATATGCTGTGAAATGTCTGCAACTATGTTCCGTAATGAGGCATGAGTATTTTTATCACCCATGACCCAGCTAATGATCAATTGTCATTACCGTTTAAGTAAGTATTGGACGTTTAAGTAAGATGTTAAAATAAGAATTTAACTAGGTTATTATTTTGGAAATACTTGTGGAATTGCCTTTGGAGTATTTCTGCAAACTGGCTGATACACCCACAGTCAGCACCTTAGATGCCATGTGATGGGGAACTTTCTTTATTTTTTTATTTGCATGTATACAATGTACATGTACTTGAAAACATAAAAGATTATATCAGATTGCACATATACACTTCGTTCTGATTCTAATCCCTGGTTTGTATACCCTAACATGGTTGCATCTGACATTTCGTGAGTAATTTTTTGCACCAAAAATGTCGATGCAATATTCTAGTAAAAGTAATTCTAGTAATATTCGAGCAGATATTTGTGACCTTTCTTTCTCAAGTTTGTCATGAATGGTATCGGGAGTGTCATCCATATGGGTCATGTAATTTGACCTAAATAGAATATGCCATTCGGATGATCATGGTTTCCCCTTCAAAAAATGCATTGAGCAGCTATGGCGCTTCCATCACTCAATATACAGTATGGCCGCCTGCCACCGAGCTTTTTGCGAATTATGCGGGTTCATGTCCACCCCATCAGCTCGTTGTTTTTAATTACAGTACTTTCTTCCTATATAAGTAATAATTATAAAAGCTAATTACCGTGCAGGGTATTGAAATTGACTTGGATTGGCTCTGTGTTTTATCAGATGACCCCATCTTTTCTTTGTTTTTGAGGGTTAAAAACATGATTCGAAGGAGGGCACAGAGGCTCCCTCAGCAGATTGCTTATGCAAATTGTAGACCGGTGCATGTGGAGGGTAAATATTGCTGATATGTCGATAAAAATCCGATTCTACGACTTATCACGATCGCGGAACCCGATTACTATTATTACTATTTTTATCAATTTTCGTTTATAAATACTCCAACTTACCTTCTTCCTCATTTTTCGGTCGTCTCCAAAAGAGGGGTCAAATACTGAATATGTGTTGTTCAGTTCCTTACATGGTGGCAATTTAGTGATTGTCCGTTTACGTTAAACATAATTCATCAGTAACTTAACGGGAGATTAAATCATGGATTGTCGAAAGCGTCAATGAATGCTAATCTCAAATTACTAGCTAGTAGACTTAACAGGGCATGATATAATCAAACTTTTTAAGATAAAACCGTTTCTACGATATCTGCCATATCTGCAAATCTAAATTTAACATCCAGACCCAACAAACCCACAATAATTTATCTGAGGGCTATTAAACTGGGCACAGTTAAGCAAGAAAAATGTAAAATTTGTTAGTCTATTTAGGCTAACATAGCTTCGATGATACGTAAACGCCACTACATGTATACTTAGAACTTTTTATCTCCTGTTTTTTTTTTTTTTTTCATTTTTAAACATTTTCTGGTACTTTCATTATTATATTTTGTTTGTTTTTTACCATTTTTTTTAAAAAAATAGTTGAGTTGCTATTTTTGCCTATTTGCTCCATTTTTCATGTCTTGATCAGATTTAAAAGCTGGTGCAATTCTCAAGAGCAATTAACCCTAATTTTATCCGGTTTTGAGCGTTTCTGCCATCCTATTTTTTCAATTTGAATTAAAACGGAATTCAAATTAGCCTTTAAACGACATTTTTTATCGAGCAAGTTTTTACTGAATGTGATGGCTGGTGCAGCGGGATAGCAATTTGTACTTATTTTCTGGAAAATTTTGGTAATGAGCTGTGCAAATACGTGTTTTACTACCACTCTTGATGGTATAATTGATATCGGTACAGGGTGAGCAAAAGTATTCATCAACTGCTTTTTACAAAACCGTTTTTGACTTTGCGTTTTTTTAAATGGCCACTTGTTTTCAACATTTTGATTGTATGATTATATTTAGAATAGATTACTGGAAAATCAATAGCACAATTGATGGGTATGGTGAGACAAAGTTCCTCACAGGTATTAAAGCTCTTCCCTATTCATTACGTGAGGTTGCCAAAGTCTTGCCAATTTAAGCATTATAATGCTTTTTTGAATGTTTTTCTTTTATTTGTATAATTTTGAAGGTTTCGACAATTGCAGACATTCTTGTTTCAATGAAAATTTGCTAGATGTAGCCATTTTCGACTCCACAAAGCTACCTGCATGAGGCTTATTTTTTCCCCTAAAATTTCTTCGACTTTGATTTTTAATGTAAACTAATTTCGCCTCTCGCCCTCCTTCCTATTTCGCTTTTTTGCTTTTGCTTGGCTCCTTTTCATTTACTGGCTGCCAAAATATCTACATGGTCAAAGTTAAAGCGCCCGGGCTATCGTGTCCATCCACCAAACTGACAGTTAATTTCACAGTTTGACGAATTCGCGTATTTTTTTCACTCCTGTTTTTTGCTTCTTCAGCATGTGTTTATTAAAACGAAAACCGAAATTGACAGAAAGTGAAAAGAAAAACTTTAATGCCGTATAAAAGTGCACCGAAATGATGGCCTTCTCTTTCTTTAACAACTTGTAAGCCCTCTTTAAAAGGCTGTTTGTGACCATTTCAACAACTGTAAATGCAGTATTATTGACTCTTGTTACTGGTTTCAATTTTGAACTTAAAGACCGTGTAATTTTCGGTAAATGAAGTTGTTAAGGGGATGATAGTTAACTCTTGCCATTCGGAGGATTCTTTGCTGTCTTTCTGAACATGTTGGACATAGAATAAATTGTAAACTATTGAACGCTTTTAAAATTGAAACAGGCTATATAAAGATCAGGCTTAATTACTTAATTTGGTGTCACACATTCGCATTAAAATGGCGTCATTATTTTACTTAAATAACGCTGTCATGGTGACAAAATCGTCTGAAAGGATTTGAAGGTCTTGAAGTAATTCATCATTCGTCGTGCAATAACGGAGCTTGTGATGAAAAGACAAACATATTGAATGATATTTCGATTGGAAAAAACTAGAATGTCTGAAGGGCATAATTATGACATGTTTACTGAATGGCTTATGTTCTTTAAATAAATCTGCATTTTCGTGTGCGTATAGCTGTTGCATCTTGGCAGTAGGTATTTGAAATGTTTCATATCACTGATAGGTGGCTTTAATAACCTATTATTATTAGCAACGTCAGTGTTCTCCGAAAGCTAAAAATACTATGGATATACGTACAGCGTAGAATTTGATCAAGCTGATTGAACGAAATTTAGAAAAGTCTAATCATCTATCGAATACCATCTTCAAATCTTTTTGGTGTCATTTGGTTGATTGTATTGCGGTCAGGAAAGTATATTTTTAGTGTTATCGTAGCGAATAAATGATTTGCTTTTGAAAAAGTCAGGGAATTCAAAATATCAACATTACGTTTGCTTTCACATAAAAGTTAAAAGATACCACACCTAGTCATTCCTGCATTTGTCTGGAATTATATGCACTGTATTCTTGATGCAAACAGATGCATCTTATTTGAAATTTACTTTAGTATAATTAAAGGCTAGAACATGGTTACTAGAAATTATCAATCAAAATATACTGAAATCTAAGTTTCCTGTTTTTTATGCGTTTTTTTGGTCCTTAATGAACAAGAACTACATAGCATTGGCATTTGTCATATTTTTTTTTGCTTTTTAAGTGGTCAGTGGCCATGGCAATTTGTTAAAAACTGGAAAATTCTGGAAAGTAGATCGAACTCAAATGCTGATTATTTTCAATTATTTATTTATGATATAGGTTCAACGCTATTTTCCATAGCATTTCGACCAATTTTTAGCTTTAAGTAGCATTTAATGAACAATGGAAATGAACATTGTTTTAGCCAGTGACATGAAGGGTTGAGCATTCAATTTTACCAAATGTTAACAAATGTCATGAACGAAAATGTTGTTTTTTAGAGATCGTTCTAATTAAACCCCATCTGTTTTATTGTGACGGGAAGCACCTGTTCAATAGGATTTTATGAGCGTGTTTTGAATTTCGTATTCAATGTTACGTTTAAAGGTTGCTGCAAATTAGCGAAGCACGATTGCAGGTCCGACCGGCACGAACCAACCACCTTGTGCGTGGTATTTCTGGAAATTTCAGGATATAAAAAGCGGTTGGTAATTACGACGTAAATCATTTAAATGCAGTTTAAAGCCATAATGTGTCTGAATTGAGCCGAAACTCCTTCGGCATTCGATACCACTGTAACACCTCATTTTCAGCCTAATCCAAGATGGCCGTCGAGCTTTGGAACCCCCTTAGTGAAGAGGGGTGCCGGCCAATTACAGACACGATCCCCCTAATAGAGCTTAAACTTATTTTAAACTCGAACTTAATTAGCAATTGCCAATGATTCATCCTATCGGCCAAAGGACCGTATGGTTTATGCTTCGAGGAAGCCATTGGAGGTCATAGACGCCATCTTGCGGCGTGCTAATGGACGCTGACGTAAATATTAGACAGGAGCGCCACAGGAGTCGTTCCTTAAATGTCAAAGGTCATGGACAGGTCATAAGACGCTTGAAGATGCGTATGTTGGAAATGTCTTTGATGGAACTTTGATCCAATATTTCAATGACATGGCACATGCTGGGTTGCAATTAGACTACTTGAAATACACCTTGCAAGGTGGTATTTGACTGCACTACTGCCAATGAGGACCAGGAGTCGTCAGCTAACTTGTCAAAGGTCATGGGACATTTGAAGATGCAGTATGTTGGAAAAGTCTTTGATCCAATATATCAATGCTGGGCTCCAAGACTACCTGAAATACATCTCTAAAGGTGTCAGTTTGCTGCACTCCTTTCGATGAGGCCCTTCGTGAATGGCCCCATATCAGTGAAATTAGTCTATGTTAGAACATCAGTTTGCCACTTCCGAACTGACATTTATTTCCCCAAACCAGAGGGGTGTCACATGATACAAACAAGATAATGAGATTGACCAGCAAAAAATGTTAACCTGCTGGGACGAGGTGTTGGGTCCAAACGGAATTGCCACAAAGCATACATTCATTGAACGGTCCAATGAGTGTATGCTTTGTGACAATTCCGAATTTGTTTTCACCCATTTCCACTGGATGGCGTTTTAATGTAAAAATCTAATAAATGAAAGCACTGTCATGTGGATAAGCATTAACCATAGAATAGGGAAATTTCACAAATTCCCAAAAATGCGTAAAAACCGTTTATTTTTAAATAATCTTCCCAAAGTAATAAATTTCAGTGGTTTTCCACCCATCAAATATGCAGTTTTCTCGTAATCTGATGTTGAAAAATCACAAAAACGGCGGAATTTTGAAATGGTCGGAAATGTTGATGACATTTCAGGTGCCGACGCATTTTCCGTTTTTCAGCTATCGATTTGGCATGAAATTACTCGTTGATGCAACAAAATAAATTACACAAATATGTATGTACCAAACTGTTAAACCCATAAAAAATGAGCATTTTTGTTGATAGTTGATCATTGGGCTCGGTAGGGTCAGCAGTACATTTAAAGGCCATAACTTTGTCATCAGTATAAATCACATTGTTATTGTTGCATTTAGCATTTCTGCATTTAACAACACCCTGATAAATGATCCATATACATAACCAGAGCGTCAAAGGGGTACATTACATACACAAAGGTTGAAAACGTGTGCCTGTTGCAACATCATCCTACATCCTACGTTTTGGTTTTCTGTATGTCCATGATAGATTTATCAGTACACGTAGTATACTGCAAAACGAGAGGTTTATTTACGATAAATTGTTCCGAGTAA
>JAQFYZ010002475.1:0-16857 GCA_034695085.1 Cylindroiulus punctatus
AAATGGAGAATGTTGGCTTATGAAGTCTCCGAGAGTCGGCAACGACTGAACGGCTAATAATAATAATAATAATAATATGTTTAAAAAGTTCAAATGTTGGTTTTTCATCACTTTAAGGCAATCCTAGATTCAATATCAGCCTTATTTCATATTACCTTTAACATCGTCTTAATCAGCTATTTTTCGTTTTCGTACTTTGAATACAGTTGCTTGATTTAGATAACGATAAGTCCATTGACTGTTGACTTTCATTTTGGCTCAGACTAAACTTACTATACAATCTGGTTGTGGTATCTGTTTCACGTTTTAATTTACCGATAGTCTTCTTCGTATATTTTTTATAACTTTTTAAACTTTCGTAGCTTTTTCAGCTCGCAATTTAGCTTTAAATTCCCATCCCTCGTAAGTCAGTCTTTCTCGTACGGCACTGAATTTAAAAAAATGGCCACGAAGAAGAGACGGAAATGAAAATGGGAACCGTATTGAAAGTTACGAAGCTTTTCATTTATGTCTGATACGATAAACCAAATCTTCGTAAAGACTATTTAGCTTTGGAATCGATCGCCAACATCTTGCATTTCTTTTCATCGAGAATTTCACGATTCCCGAAATTCGGCTAAGGTAAACACGGGAGAAAAAAACAACACATCGAAGCAAATGCTCGCTATTGTCGAAATTTATCGTAAACAGCGCGCTTTCGAATTACATCGAAATTGAATGTCTGAGCATCAACAGACACGAAAACGAAGAATCATTCCTTTTCTCAACAAAACCCAGTAATAAAATACGAGCGAGGCCGATGCAACGCTCTCTTTATAACTTCACGTAAAATGAAATGTATAGATTACGAATGCCTATTACAGCCCGTAGTTATACCATTAAAGACTCAGCAAAATAGCAAGAATTAAAGCAATCGTATAATGAAGGGAGCATGCATTACATAAAAATGCACGAACGAGTGATTATTACTAACGAAAGTATATGGCAGAAAAAATAATGTCGTTTATCAGAAAATCCCAAAGAACTGATTGATTAACGACTTTACAAACACGCTGTATATGTCATGTTGGTCGTCCACGTGTTTGGGATAATAAATTGGTAACTACGTGTAATTTACCATGGGTTCTGCAAGCAGTCTGCGAACAAACATCTTGCACATGTACCAGTTGATTCATCCAGTCTCCCAATCGCTCGACATTAGTTTAGCAACCAGTATACATTTTTTAATAAGGTAATTCTTTTTTTTGTTGTTGCTGGAAACTTATAATATTTGGCTAATAAGCCAACACGGGAGTGCAGGTAATAATATACGATTAAATGTACAATGGTAACATTTGCAAATATGCTAATGAGGAATGTTTTCGTTATTTTTTAACATTAAATTTTCTCCTAATTTCCCTTGTATAACATCTTAGTTCTTCCTCATATAAAATCAAGTTTTGTGGTTTTAACTTCTAAATGGTTCAGTCGCTTTATTGCTAAAATACAGATTAAACCGAGCAATTGAGTCCTCGCATGATATCGGTCATGCCCCCTCAATTTTGCTCGCTTAATGAAGAATCCCTTTTTTGCTCAATTCCCAATTATCTTTTCGCAAATTACTTCATTTACATTCACTGTAGGCCAATAACTATAAGGTTTTTGCACCAATTTGAAGGGCGATCCAATTTAGCTAGTCTTATGTCTTCAGCTATTTTTTTGCCTAAAAAAACGTCTTGCCAGCGACAGTCTCGTTGGCAGCGATTCGTATAACTCGGAAACTTTGAGACATTCAGATGTCTTAAGACCTTAAGTAGACACGAGGAGTTTTTGTCAAATTCCACTGCGTTTAATGCCGCGCGTTTTATTGATTTTTCTGTTTCTTTATAACATTATAAAGTGACCGAGACTAGCTTTCATTCCTATTCCTGGCGCAGGGATTTTCTGAGATCAAAGTAAGTTTTTCTTTTTTTACGGAAAATGAGAAAATGAGTTTAAGTGACCATGCCTCCGTCCCCATATGCTCTTAAGAATCGATAAATACCATGTACGAAATAGATTGTTGGCCGAACCATAAGAATGAAATAAGATGGTTAACTTTAACCATTTAATAACAAAGTATTGTACATGCTCTTCGAAGTACATGTACTGGTGTAAGTCGTTTGTGCTCGTTGCTGTATTTAAGCTAGCACCCTCAGAAAAAGAAAATATTTTTTGTAGCTTGTTGGAAATCCTTCTATTCACACACAAGCGGGTAGTTATCGCAAAATAAATATAAAAGAAAAATGGACACAGCTAAAATTAATGTAATAATTTGGCCAGTGAGAAGAACCATACTTAATTGTCAAGGAATTATCGCAGATGTACGTGTATGGTAATCATCCAACGTTCCCTATGCGTATACTCTATGGCCAAAGTTGTCGTTAGAAGTATTTCCATCAGCTAAGGTGGCCAACTTAACGACCCCTAGTTGTCCTTTATTAAATTTGCGGCTAAAGCACGCTCTACATTTACGGTATTCTCTCGATGTCGTCGTTGAAGAAATAGGGACACGAATAAACACACACGTAACACGCTGCACTCCTCCAAATGGGCTTCAACGTTAATTACCTGCAAAATGGTCATATTGAAATTAGCAGTAGGGCAGCTCGAGTGGTACGTAATGAGGGCTGTTATGTTAAGTTCATTAAGCTGGCACAACATGACGTAATTTGATACGAGAGAAGGAGTTGTGGCAGTAATGAAATCTCGTTTTCTTCACCCAACTGTCTACTGTATTAACAACTGCTCAATTGGTGTCATTCACTTATGATGCCTGAAATGTCACGCACATTTCTCAATTGCTGCGTAATATTATACAGTACATGTATATACTTTACTTAGGCTGGGTGAAAGTATCTTAAAAGATACCCGCAAAATATTAGCACAACATGATGCATTTTTATATCAAGTTTAAATTTATAAAAAATGAAACTAGCATTGATTCATCATTGCTCGTGGATGTTTCGTAAGATGTTTTAGAGGTTCAAAATGTAAAAGAAAAACGGTTACGAATACAACACGAGGGCATAAGCATCACGGTTCCATCAATTTCCGTTATACGATATGAAATAAATCCTGCGGAAATTTAGCTCGTCGTATTCAGTATGGAAATGTCTACAGTATACCGTAAATACCAACCAGACAAGAACATTATCCAATTGATGAAGGATCCCCTCGCGATCAAGCCCAATCTTAAACATCTTTATTTAAAACATCTTTATGTTCAATCGGTGATGATCCCATGGCATTTTAAGTTGTTGTTTTGTAAGCCAAGAAAGTGCCTTACCTGATTGATCCCCTCTGCTTCTGACTTTTGGCCAACAATGTGGAGTGTGTCAGGGGTCACTCCTGGAATCTGGATATTGGCATGTTCCAGTCTCCAGGAGTTAAATAATATAATGTGCCTTGCATTTTTACTAACCTGCTTTTGGGAGCGTTCTCTCCGGTGTTCTGCCAATTGTAATTTCTGTTTAAATCGACTTTTTCGATTTTAATGGTACGTATTTCCTGTACTTGAATAAATTTTATCAATAATATTGACCTTAATTTTGCTCGAGATACCCTAATGAGGTATTTTGATGAATATTTTAATGAAAAAAATGAATTGATGAAAAATTAGTGGATTGGGTGAATTACTTACCCTCCAACACGTGGTCTTCATATACTGATTTTAGGGGACTACGTTGAGTTGAGTGGTTTGAAGATTTCACGTAAATAATTACCTTTGACACTCAACGCATGTTGACCCCATTCCTTTTCACTGGCCAGTTTAAGTTAATGCCTAACTATTATTATTCGTATGAAAAACTTAATAAAAAATTATTAATTTTGTTCTAAATTTAGTTTATTGCTGAAAGAATAGTTATCGTTTATTATTATTTTTATTATTATCCATTCAGTCGTCGCCGACTCTCGGAGACTTCATAAGACAACATTCTCCATTTTGTTCTATGGAGCACAGCTTTCTTCAGCTGTGCAATGGTCATATTGGTGACGGCTTTGATGGTATCAAGCAATCGTGTTTGCTGCCTTCCTCTTCGTCTGGTGCCACTGACCATGCCCAGAATCACATCCTTTTCCAATGCATGGGCACGCATAACATGTCCAAAGTAGGTCAGGCGCAGTCTGGTGATCATGCCTTCCAATGAAGCTCCAGGTTTGATGCGTGCGAGTACAGCCTGGTTAGTGACCTTATCAGTCCAAGGTATTCGAAGTAGCTTTCTCCAACACCATATAGTTCAAAAGAATCCACTGTTTTCCTGTCGGCTTTCTTCATAGTCCAGCTTTCACGCAATCATGCAATTTCAAACAATCCTCGATGTCGATTTGTCCTGTAACTTGTAAAAATAAAGGCTGGTTTGCGTCCTTTTAAATCATAGCGATCAAACTAAGAGTTGTTCACCCGTAGATAAGCCACATATTTTTATTTCACGTGGATCTTGTTGGCAGTCAAAAATGCTCTTCACTCGAGGCGTTCTTTGTAGGAAACTCATTAGTACTTAGCGTGAATGAACATGCAGATTTGAATGAGTGGATTAATGATAAATATCTTTCAGTATTAAAGGAAAGCAACAGAGTGCGTTGATTAAAAAACATGCTGTAAAATTGAAAGAGTTTGCGTAGGGAAGAAATGAACCTAGGCTAGGGTTATTGCATGGGCACCCCCATCGCAGTGTCTTGTACTCAACCGAGCATTAAGAGTACACGATGGTGGCGAAGAGACTCGGAGTTGATCACCCCCGAGGACTCGCTAAATGGCGTGTTCAATTTCACCTTAATTACATCATCAATTGAACACGACACGACGTAGCCAGAAACGCTAATTTCATCCGCAAAAATGACGCTTTTCACGCACTTGTTTATTAAAATATTAACGTTGAAAAGATGCCATCTCAATGGGTTGCCTACTGTACGTGTACTATAACATACGCGCAGTTTCGCTTCTTCTTCGAATCGACCCTTAGAAAATTTTGATATAAAAAATTGGCAAATCCGAGGTTGAAATGCAACGCAGCAATGCGCTAAAAATGATTTACCGCATTACGTTAGACTGGCTGCTTCCTCGATGCTTTAAGGGGTGGCGGATTTCATCTTCGATGATTCTCATCCACGAATGCCATTCGGTCATTCGGATTATGTGGACAAAAAGGAAATATTATATCTATTTTCTATAAAGGATTAATTCAAAAAAGCCTTTAGAATAGTTTTTGTTTGGTTTGCTGAACATTAAGCTTATCTTCGCACAAGAACACGTTTATTTCACGAACACTAGTCATGAGTGATCTAAATTACTAAAATAATTTGAGTGATATTTTCAACCAGGGATGTGGCCGATGTGACAAATGTGACAAAATGGGACAAATTGAAACACTGTGTGACAAATGTGACAATTTCTGTAAAAAATGGAAAATAATGTGACAAATGCAACAAATAAAGAGGGAAACTTCTTATGTATGACCTATCTGTATAATTATAAGGGAAAATGGGCTCAAAAAAGTCTGTTGATGAAGAGGAAGTTACCAAAATGAAGGAAAAAACCCAAAAAATGTTGCTTGCAGGAATGGAGATGTTACGTGAGGCCTGCAGTACCAGCTGCGCAGATATTGTAAAAGTAGAAGCTGCAAATGCCATCATCATTCAAAGCGCCAAGGTGACAGCAGAGCTTGCTGATGAAAACTTAAATCAGTTATCCAAAACGTGTGTAAAAAGGGGAAAAAATGAATAAGATGTAACATTTTTGCAGATACAGTATATTTAAAGAAAATTTTGATGATCTAAGAATCAATTGCACAACATTTGCATGTGACAAAATGTGACAAATGTCCAATTCTTGGATGGGACAAATAGTGACAAAATGTAATATAGCTGGCCACATGCCTGCCAACAGAAAGGAAATGTTTCGATCGCTTGGTGCAATTTTATAAAAAACACGTATGTTGTACATAAAAATAGTAAGGTGCAAATAGTCTTGGAGGCAATAGGTTCTTAACTTGGAATAATTTTTATTGATCATAAGTATAAATCATCTTTCAAGTGCTTAAGTGCACATATTTCGTTTAGTTTACTTTTCCAAAGATTAAAAGAAGAACCATTTTGCAGGAAATTTTGCATAGTTTCATAAAGACACTGAACATTATTTCAAATATATGTATATACACTGTTACATTTTTATACTACAAACAGCTGACATTATGTCAATTATGTGTATGCCCGATCCATTGTAAGGCGTTTTAATCCATTTCGATGCTACCAGGAAGATGACCCGAAGAAAAAACGATCCTTCTAACGTCCAAAATTAGTGCATTAGGCCGGAAATCGCTGAATTACTATACTGCATGCGCGAATTCTGTAGCTTAGTAAGGCGTGTAAACACTCCAACATCTCGTTCACTTCCCAGCATCCTAATCGTTTGTTGTTGGTTTTTTCTCGTCTCAAGACTCCTATAGCATCAATCCATCGTTATTGATCACTCGAATTTTCTGGCCAGAGCATCGGAAACGGAAACGTCAATCGTACTTATTGAGCTATTTGGCTGTGCTTTAAGCGTGGTAACATTTGTGAATTAGCATATCTAGCTTAGATTTCGAAAGGAAATCCTGAAATTAATGCAGACGGTAATTACTCGCGGTGGGAGCCTACTCACGTATTTGGATGGGCTTTCAGTTTGTTATAGAGCTCATCGTGCTGAGTAATTGCATTCGGAATGTACGATGTAGCAGCCCTAGCTGCTCAAAGGTATAAGCTGTAGATTTTATGAGAAAGTGGGCTTCTCTTAACACCTGGTGAGCATAACGGTACATATTATGCGTATCTAACTACCAGTTATATTTTAGGTTAGGGGATGTACGTGTATACAGGGTGTACCGATATGGTTTGGCCAAAATGACAGGGTAGGTAGCTGGTGATATGTGGAGAAAAGATACTAATGAACGGGGGGGCGCAAATCAATCCTTATCATTAGAAACGTGCAACCACATGTTGACATTCACCACACGTTTTTGCTTGGAATTTAACATGGCTATAGTAAAATCAACGAGGGAAGACAAAAATGGCGTCCGTTCAACCAATAAGATGCCATTTCCTGTTTGCGATTCGTTCATCCAACTTTTAGAGGGCGGAGCCTGTACGGGTGCCCACTGCCGAAAAGCTCCTTAGCAAGTCGGAGGTCGGCCCTAGAGTGGTCGGCCCAGGGTCGCACATGCGGCTTATTGGCTCGCTCTAGAGCCCGCAGTAGGATTTGAGTCCTACTCCCATCAATGACAGGCCATGGTCGCACATACGACATTATTGGCTCCCGAGCCGCAGCCGAGCGTTCACGGCTCAGCGCTTATTCATACTTCGTTCACCGTGGTTAGTAAAGCTATGGCAACCATGTTGATTTTGCCAGTAATTATAGGGTCGGAATAGCCTGGAGGAACCTATCAATAAGCGGAATCCCTCTGACTGGCTGTCTGAATTTGTCATTTCTCGTTGAGCCGACTATAGCACATCTTATTGTCTGAGCTTATCTGTTAGCAGGTCGCTGGTACCCATAGTTACGCAATGCACATGCCAAAGGTGCAGACAAATAAGCAGAGACAATAAGATGCGCTAGCCATGTTAAATTCCAAGCAAAAACGTGTAAACTTGTGGTTGCACCTTTCTAACGATAAGGTGTGATTTGCGCCCCCCCCCCCCTGTATCACCAGCTACCTACCCTGTCATTTTGGCCAAACCATATCGGTACACCCTGGTTAAGCATACGTTGTAATTTCTGTCTGAATGAAAGAGCTTCTCGTAAAGGTAACACTACACAGCTATTCAGCTAGGTAAAATTATGCTTTTACAGGTGAATTTTAAGTGACGTGATATTTGCAGAAAGCGCCCGGCACTTTTTTTGCGAATCCAAAGTTTTACTTAAGACAAAAAGTCCAACTAGAATGTTGTTGAACATCGTAAAATTAGTGTAACTCGTGCATTCGCGACATTTAATTATCAATTGCAGAGTCACAGTCGGTGTGTTTATTCAAGCATGTATGCGAACATGCGTTGCCCTTCATCGCTGGTTTCCTAAGTGTCCATTTTCACCGAAAAATCAACTTTGAATCACTCCAACTGTAAGTGTCAGTTTCCGTCACCTCAATTTGCCAATCTGACCAATCACCGAGTATCAAATATTGATATAAAGAACAGCTCGTTGAAAACTGGAGTGGTTACTGTTGCTACGAAACGAAACCCGATTGATAAGCGATTTTTTTGCATCGTCTCATTGTGTTGGACGAGATACAGTCAAGAGTCCTTAATACATCGTGCCCCGCGTAATAATTAAACAACCTTCAACGGTTATCCTGTCGAGCAATTGAGAAAGTACTTAACTCGAAACGAAGCCATTGACGACCCGTTTCTTTTTATATGTGTGTGCATTTTTTTGGGAAATGAACGTTTGAAGCTGCCAATTAACGATGTTTCTGCAGCGAGGAAGGAAATCACTACCAGACGGAGTCGGTCAGGCGTGGTCAATGCCATGTCATGTCATGTCGTGTCTGTCTGACCAGCCAACACTCGTCAGAAGTGAAACAACGTCTGTGTATATCCGCGTCCTATTCTCGTTGCGCTGTTTCCTGTCCGATAACACCTATACTCTCTAAATGGAAACATCTAGCATTGATTGGACGAATGAGACAACACTGATGCAGCTGCGCTATATTTTGCCAAGAAATGAACAGCTTTTGCATTCAACTCGCTTTCCTACCACTTTCAAATTACAGATTCTCATTCTGTGTTCATTTCCCTAATCAAATCGAGATTAGCCAGTGATTATAGGGCTGGTGCCGAATCCAATACTGGTCGATAGCAGGCTTACTATTGTCGAAAGCCTTGATGGTTTGTTTTGATTTTGTATTTTCATATCAAGCGGTATTTGGTTTTACAGGCATTCACCTTTAAATTATCGCCATATTTTAACAATTTATTGACAGGTGGAATCAGTAAACCAGACAAAGGCAATACAGCCCACATGCAAAAGAAATGTATTTGAAATGCATTTTGAAATATATTGCAAATTGTAAAATGTATTGCAAATGTATTTTCAGAAAAAGCTCCACGATAAATGCATTTTTAAATGTAAACAGAAATGTATTTTACTTACTTATTTCACGATGCATTTTAAAATACATTGAAAAGTGCATTGCACAATACATTTAACAATGCAAATGTATGAAATTCAGTGTGCTATTGGAATTCATTACATTATTAAAAGTTCAATTCTAAAGTACATTGAATTTTAGGAATTAATCAAGATAAACTCTCATTATAAATCTAGAACTTATGTGGTCATGTTAATGGTTTACATTTTCCAATGCAATCCACAATACATTCTACAATACACACCGAGTACATTACAAACTATATGTATAAACTACATTTCGAAATGCACTATGAAATGCTCAACAAATACATTTTGTGATGCATTTTATAATTCATTATGAAATATATTTATGTCTCAATCTAAATATATTTTGAAATGAATTTCAAAATGCATTTTCTATAATGTATTGCTAAATGCATTTCTTTTCCATATGGGAGGGTACAGTGTACCTAATTACTTTCAGTACGTTTATAACTGTACCGAGCCCAGTAAATTTTCACCTTCGTTTTAAATTTTAGGCACTATAACTATAGTTATTAAGTTCTTAAAACCTCGTACGGGTTCAAAATGAGTACATTTTCCCCCTAACGCATGGCTTATGTTATAAAGTCCCAGGTACGTATGGTTTGCCGCTTTAAGGGGTGACCCCTGGCGCTCGATGGAGTTTCTGGTGTAAGGTTCGCTGTAGGTTTTCAGGATATCCACCCCTTCATTTAATTTTAAGTATGACAGTCGTATTAATGATTTCTCTCGAGTTTTTATGGCTTACTTCGGTATTTGCCATGCTTCAGCATAGAAGCTATCAGAAATTGAGCTTCTCCAAACGGCTCGTTGTTGGACAGTGACGGTTATTTCACCTATATCAGGAATTTTTAGGTTAGTTTAAATTAGGATTGGCCTAGGTTAAGAACAAAAGCAAAAAATGACTAAAAGGAAAAAAATTAGATGTCATGACAATGTCGAGATGTTTGACGTATGAGTGCTTATATTGGATTGGATTGGTTTACTCCTTTCCTACGGAGGGCTCTAGAATGAGCCAATAGCCGCATGTGCGGTTCTGTGCCTTATCAAGGCTGTATTGCACGGTGTAGGTTCGACCACTTTACGAGTCTGGCTTTCACTTCATCGAGCAGTCGAATCTTAACGCTGGAGGAGGGGTGTTCTAGTCCCAACAGTTTGGGCGTGTCCACTGTCGACCAAGAATCAGGGGGACAGCCTAATGCTGGACACCGTCTAAGTACATGTTCAAGGTCTTCTTTTGGGTCTGCGCACAGAGGGCATGCCTCTGTGGGGTTTCCCCAGTGCCTATACTTCAATCAAACACCGCAATTTATTGATGCGGTTCAACAGATGGCGCCAGCGAATTGAGTCTGGCTTTATTTTCGTGGTCATCTCAGATATGGCAGCGAAATCCCCTTCTTGTCTCCCAAATAATGGCGCCTAACGGGTGTTTATTGCTGCCCCCGGGGTGCGCCGGGTGCAGCCACCATTCCTCGAACATCCTGTACTGCATTATTGATTCGCACCTTATCCACGTAGGGCATAAAACACGTTTTGAAACAGCCCCTGTTCGGATGCGAGTGCACGAATAAAGGACGCAGCTGCTTCGCCATCGCAAATTAGCGATTGTGGAAGGGTCGGGGATAAAGCTGGGGGTGGCACTCACCACCTCCCCTTTGCCACCGCCTCGCAATCTACTAAGAGACTCTGATGGAGCCTGGACTTGTAAATATCGTCTTCGATGAAAACTGCGGTTATTACGTTTGTTCGTCTTAAAACAACTCGACGCTGAATTGATTAAAACACGTGGATGCCACTTCAATGTCTTCTCCAACATATACACGTGGCAGCACTACACTCTAAACGGAAAAAGTACAAATGTTGAACCTTTAGGGTACAGATTTTTGAAACTACAGTAGAACCTGTGTAACTCAATACTGTGTAAACTTATAACCTCCATAACCTAATATCAGCGGCCGGTCCCGAGCTCGTCTCCATGCTTGATAAATGTCCCTGCTAAAGTCGGTAACCTTTCTAAACCGATACGTGATGCCCGGTCCCTACAGTATTGACTTAGACAGGTTCTACTGTATATACACACTCTATGGGTACATACGTTCATCGCATGTGTACCCTTGACATGTGTTCCTAGGGGTATTTTGTAACTTGAGGTACAAACTAGTAGGTACCGGTAACTACTAACATAACGTTGCTGAATTCAGCGGTGGAAGTTGCTCGTTTCATCTTTATAAATCTGCATCAATGTTGCTTCTTTAATTACTCTTCGAAAGCTACAGTAGACTGATGAAAGTCTTCCGACCCCTTATCCTCATCTACGAGGGTAATTGACCATGTCCCCGGCAGTAGTAAACCTATATGAATGTAAACCCTTTTGTGTCGGAATTGAATATTTTGTTTAAATTTCTTTTAAATGCTGCGTAAAATAACGTTTACAACATAAAGTTTTATATCTTCTATCACTACAGTGTACATGAAACGGTGCATCGAAAGACCCGAACTTGTGGGGTACAACTTTACTGCCGTTGATGTGAAAAACTGAAGTTCTTATTAGTCGCAAGTTTCATTTTGTTTTTCAAATTCATCTCGATGGCAGTTTTGAACAGACGCGTTTCTGCCCAACGTTTCTTTAACTTTGTGGTCGTTTTAAACCCGCTGGTATACATGAGCTTATTTGAAAAATCTTTAGTAATAGCAGTTTGGCGATATTTCGAAGCTAAGGCCCCGTTAAATACCGGTCGTGGCTGATTTAATTATTACTAAAATCGCTTTTGTTTTCGGCTTTCTCTCGCCGTGATAAATGCTAATCCCCGAACCCTTTTTAGTCGCTTGTAGTCTATCGCGTGTGAATGGCCTATAAAGAGACTTAATATTGTTTACAAAATCTTTACAAACAATAAACGAAGCTAGTAGTCGACGTTAATGGTCCACCGTAGGCCTCTAGTATGAAATACGGGACTCACTGAATGCGTTAAGTTTCGACGCGCCAACCATTAAATCTCTTCGGCTAAATTGTGTTCGCGCGATCATGGTATCGCCATCTGGCGAAAACATCTCCAAAAAAGACTAGTATTGATCATCGGGAAGTGTGGCCAAACGACACCAGATGTCGCCCGAGATCAGCGGATGTTACGCAACTACGTCTTCACTGGCGGTCCAAGTATTGATTTTGTTACCATCGAAATGTCTACTCCCCATTGAAAAATACATGCAGAATTCGGCAGAAAAAAATGAAGCTAAAATAATGCTGCAGAAATTTATACTTTTTCTGCAGAAAATGTTCTGCGCAACATTTTCTGCAGAAAAAATTGGTGCACAAAAAATTCTAATACTCAATAAAATCAACTTGACACAGCCAAATTTATCTTTTAGAATCGCACGACGTTTCGGTAAGCCAATACCATCCTCAGGTGCTATTTTATTCAAACAAACAAACAAATTATGCGTAAGCGCAACCATACATACGACAAAACATCACCAAAATACAAGTACAGAAATCTAATCCAGAACATTCTGAATTTCCATTTCAAAGCAAGGCCCTGGTCAGAAAACCAAGAGCTGGCAAGATTGGCTGTGTCAAGTTGATTTTATTGAGTATTCGATACTCCCAACCACAGATGAAGATGGTCAATATAGATTTACAAAAAATTCTGCAGATGAAATTTGGGCACAACATTTTTTTTAAGAATAAATGATATCTACGGGTACATCTATGTACATGTATACATACACGTTCAAATAAATAAGCGATGCAATAATAGCTTTTCACCAGTGCCTCAGATACCAAATAATCGAGATAGATAGAGCCAACCGGAGCTGTTTTCTCACCATTGTCTGAGTGGCCCTGTGGGTAAGGCACCAAGCTGTCAAACAATTGACTCCTGGTTCGATTCCCAGTAGTGGCAATCTTTTTTTAATACGAAAATGGTAGAAAATATTCTGCAGAAATAGTTATGCAAAAGAACTTCTGCATAAATATTTCTGCAGGAAAACATATCAAATTGCTGCAGAAATCTGCAGAATGTTTTTTAATATGGCTGCCATTGCCTTCGTCTTCCAGGGTCAATCAGATTCGAGGATAGATCGCCTGAACTACATCTAAAATATTCATTATAGAAAAAAAATTAAATTAAAGCACGAATATACTTAAATTATGTGCTATACGAACATACTATTATAAAATATGGAGTCTCATCCAGAGCCGTGATAAACAAACGACAGGATTACTGTCACTTTCTTACGTTTTAGTGGCAGTTTCTTTGCGAGTACAAAGTTTTTCCGTAATCCATACTATTTCCCTAAACCCATAGCGTAAGATTACGGAAAAACTTTATACTCATATGTACATTACCTGATTATCTAACGATAAAAATAAAAACTATGCTATTATTGGGTGGATTTAAAACAGTGGGACATCCACAAACAAACATATATTATAATTGTTTTTGCGAAAAAAAATAGTATTGCACGGTGATCAAGCTTGAATCAGTGTTTGAAAATAAGCACTATTATCATGGCCTAAAATTGTGTTAAATTTCATGTTATGTTATGGAAATATATAGTCTTAATGGTCGATAATTTTTACCTTCCATAACAATTAAGAG
Organism: Cylindroiulus punctatus; assembly: GCA_034695085.1. Classification (NCBI taxonomy): domain Eukaryota; kingdom Metazoa; phylum Arthropoda; class Diplopoda; order Julida; family Julidae; genus Cylindroiulus; species Cylindroiulus punctatus. The sequence continues at coordinate 13,771 of JAQFYZ010002475.1, forward strand.
GAAATAAGCATAATTTTCTGGCTCTGAGCCCTACATAAATTTCTACTTTATTAAGATATTTGAAGTTTTGCAATTCGTATATACACTAATATAAACTAAATATGTATTCCATAATTAACTCGACCCTCCGACGCGGTTTTTATAAAAAATAATCCTATTTTTACCACAGTATTTGAGTTTAATATTTTATGGATTTGATTTAAACTATTGCGGGAGAAGATTGTTATTGTTTATTACTAAAGTACCATCCTGTTACGCGAGTTGAATCGAAGTATTAAACTACGAAATATAACGAAATAAGAAGAAGCGTGGAATGTTATTAAAAAACGTCAAATCATCAAAGTTATAGTGATGGGACATGAAATGTTGTTTCCTCTAGACGTACTTGAAAATTAGATCACTGAAGATGTCTGTAGCAGACGTCTGCTCTAAATCACACATAACGACTAATGGGAGAGCTTTAAAACAGCAGAAATTGATGACAGATATATTTTATATTTTAATCGACCACATGGCCATTTATGTCAAATGCATCAGCCTTATTACGATACTCTTTTTCCATGGCTTGAAATTAATTTGGATAAACTGCTTTATCGTCCCTTCCTCAAATAAGAGCAAAAATCGGCCTACTTGGCCAGACGTAAATGACACATGTCCTAGCTCTCGGAAGTTATCCTATCCTAACCTAACCTATCCTTGAAGGCAGGCAATCACTGCCAGCTGATGTGCCATTATGGGAAAATATGTCAGAGCAAAAACAAAAAAAAAAAACAAAAAAAAAAAAATACAATTGAATAGCCATTAATTATAGTGTATTATCGCAGATTCCAAATGCTCGTTCTTGGTTATCCTAATTCGCCTTCGCTTTTATTTTTACAGAGCTGCAACCACCCACTCGACCGCCTCATCCCCCTGAAGACAGGATAATAATGCTACCGGAAGGTATATGTCACGAGTGTCTTACAGCGTATATATTTTAATGGTTATGTCTCGATTAGATATTAGCAAAATCTTATCAATAATCTTCAAAACTCGATAATAATCAATATCTTAATGAAAGAAATGACATCTTTTTCTTCTTGATAGGTTGGTTAGAAATTGTATACGTTTTTATTTTCTGTCAGATAACCATATTGGCACAATGTTTCGACAATTTAATGCTAAATTAAACAATTTTTAAAGAGAAAATTACAGCTTTTAGACGTGAGCCCTTACAAACACTGCTAGGTTCACAATTGTGCCAGCTGGGAGTAAAAAGCTGGGAGCTAAAATTTATAATTTTCTCTTTAAAAATTGTTTAATTTAGCACCTGATGAGGGCATTAAATTGTCGAAACGTTGTGCCAATATGGTTATCTGACAGAGGATACAAAACGTATACAATTTATAATCAATATCTTATCGAGCTTCTCAATAATTTCATACAAGTGTTAGCAAGAAATGAAAGCCATGACTCCTGTGACTTTCTTTCCCTAATTTCCAACTTCTTACCTTAATTTATGCTTCGAATTTCTTCCAAGTTATGCAAATTATCGAATACTTGCAGATTACACTCGCAAAATTAAGAAATTTCTCTTAAAGTTTCAGAAGTTCCCATATTCATACGGTATAATGGAAAAGAATTCAAAAATTAAAAAAATAAGTTAAACATCAGAATTAAAAATTCCCCATTTACAGTTTTCCATTTATTAAGTGTTGTCAATTTTTTTCAAAAAAGTCAGATTTTCATGTTGAAATTACTTTAACCTAATGAACTACATATATATTTCGTTAAAAACGAAGGAGACAAGGATTTTTATCTTTTGTGGGATGTGCAAATAGTAAAATATCGAAATTCATAAGTTTGTCATATTCGTTTAAATGCCAATATGCAGACGATGCCAGTTTCATCGAGATGATAAATGCTAACTTATTCGTTGGTAATTTCAGTTTTCAAAAATTACTCGAATTCGAAGAATGTCAACATTTTGGGAAGCAGCAAGACCGGTTCTCGACAAAACGCATTATTCGACGAAAGTGGTATGACTGATAAAAGTAAGGGACATTTTTTAATATTTGAAACCTATACTTATATTCAGCTTTGGATAAAATCTCTTAAGTTTTCCAGACTGATGTTAGCATTGGTTATCCATTTCATGTTTTATTATCAACAGATAAGAAGTACATACAGGAGAAAGGCACAGTGGGGACGGATCGTGACAACGCTTTCGTAACACCACCGAGAAATAAACCACAATCTGATTCTGGTAAATGATAAGGTTTATCCCGTAAGATTTATCTGCTCTTTATCCCATATTAGATACATAATTAAGAACTTGAAATTAAATGGTGTAAAATTGTCTTCAATGCTCGCTCTTATCCAAAAATGGGCAACGAACGAATATAATTATGAGATGAAGTGTAATTATTGTTTTCTAACTTAATTATCAAATTTGTCATAAAACAAAGGGAATAACGGTAACTCTTTAGATTGAGCCAGCAATGGCGGCCACGCTCGTTTTCTACGGAGCCTGACTCAGCCTGTTAGGGATAGTTTTAGGTTAGGTTAGGTTAGGTTTGGTCAAAGGGTTGTCCAGGGGGCCAGTTCTGACCTAGCCTGACCTGACCTAACCTAACCTAACCTAATCTAAAACTATCCGTAACACTCAGATGGAAAAAAAAGAAGTTATAAATATATTTTTTTAGATGTATTATTTATATATGGAACATATACCAAAATTGGCCCAATTCCATATATATACGATATCAATTTAGTATATAAAATTATATAGGTAAAATATATAATATATATAGAATAAATACCTGCCATATACTGTATGGTAAATGTTCCGCAACTATCTATAAAATATACATAAAATATATGCCTTCATTAATGGAAGGAAAACTTTTATTTGCAAATTAAGGTAATACATGAGGTTTCATGTGTAGATAATATATATATATATATTCAATAAATATATTCTGAATATGCCTTGCCACGTTAAATAATTGTACGAGATATTTGTCATATGTTATAAATATAACATGTTTCGTAATATATATGTTTAGTATATCACAGATATATCCACATATATTTTTGATATATTAT
>JAQFYZ010002476.1:0-16852 GCA_034695085.1 Cylindroiulus punctatus
GGTGTTTGGAATCCTCCCATCACTACCTATTCAACGATGTAAGCACACTTTTCCTAGCACCAGCGGATTAAACGTTATTTTGAGAGGCCCAGATATCTGGTCCACCCTGTATATTATAAATATAACACATTTTGTAGCATATATGTTAAGTATATTACAGATATATCTAAGTCAATTTTAAATACATGTATATTATGTACATATTTCATGTATTTTCCATATGGGTTAACCCACTATTTGACGCATATTCATGCTATCATTATGACATCACGTGCTAGCGACATTGTGACGTCACGTTCGCCATTTTCATCCCTTGATCTGACCAGCTAGGTTATATGAGCAGGTCACCATTCCGGTTCAGAACACATTTTTTTTTCATTTGGGATTCCTCTCGGTCCCACTACAATCCATAAATCACCAACTGACTTGACATAGACACACCGAAAATTAGCAAGTCGTTACCGTCAAAACGCTTTATTATTTAGTAGTGATCTGTGCAGCTAAGCACTGCTATAGCACTCTAAAATGTATTATTGTCATGGGGTGTTCTTAAGTACGTTAAGGATCTTCTCATAAACCCCATTTGCATCCTGAGTAGTGTTATAAATAGCAAATCCAATTCAAAACACATTTGAAATGCTTCGCAGAAAACTGACACTTGGTGGCAATTTGTTTTTTGTTTTGGTATTGACCTTTTGGTTACCTATTTGCAACATTTAGACCCATGTTGCTACAATGCAATTTGCCACTGCAACGTTCTGTCACAATTACCCTGGTTTTTTAGAACCAGCGCACTTAGCGCGCGCTGCACTTCGATTTCCATAACATATAAGTTGTCTTCCATATCCCATAGTCATGGCGCTGTGGCTTGGTTGGTAAAAGCTTCTGTCTGGAAGCAGGAGATCCCGAGTTCAAATCTCAGCCATGCCTACGGTTTTTACTGATTGATTTTAATTAATTAATTTTAAAGACATTTATAGGTTCTGTCATGCACGCATCCCATATGCTTGGCGCCGTGACTTGGTTTGCTAATGCGCCTGCCTAGCAAGCAGGAGATCCAAGTTCGAATCTCGGCAAAAAAAAATTGCGATTTTTCTTCTTCTTCGACACGTGGCGCCACCTGGCGGACAAATGTTGAAAGTAGTTAGCTCGTGATGTTTGTACCGCAAAAACTCTCGATTATTTAGTATGATGATGATATTCAATTTATTAGTAAATTTAGGAATATTCTCTGCTAGAACTACCTACTTTGAATGTGGATATGGTAATATGGTGAATTAAAATTACATGGTAAAACCCGAGCACAAATATTCAAAAACATACATTATATATATACGGATATGCAGTACAATTACCATTGGGAGCCATAACAATTAGTCAAGTTGTAAATGGCAGCTGGTGACGTTCTAAGCCTTTGGAATTTCTAGAAGACCTAATTAAAATTAGTTTAACCACCATACTCAAAAAACTATCAAGTTTCTAAATTTTATTTGAGTAAATATGGTGAATTTATGTAAATGAGGTCGACGAATACATGGTATGTTTTCGTCGACCTCATTAAAATAACATGATGAAACCCGAGCACAAATATTCAAAAACATACATTATATCTATTCGAATATGCAGTACAATTATCTCACTCTAAATGTTAGGGCCATTGTTAAAATATTCAATTTATTATGTAAACTTAGGAATATTCTCTGCTAGAACTACTGTACCTACTTTGAATGTGGATATGGTGAATATGGTGAATTTATGTTAATGAGGTCAACGAATACATGGTATGCATTCGTCGACCTCATTAAAATTACATGATAAAACCCGAGCACAAATATTCAAAAACATACATTATGTCTATACGAATATGCAGTGCAATTATCTCACTCTAAATGTTAGAACCGTTGTTAAAATATTTAATTTATTAGTAAATTTAGGAATATTCTCGGCTAGAACTAAAAAAACTACCTACTTTATTGTAACAGCAGTTGTGGTTGCCACGGGCTCGAATGTTCAGCCCTGTTGCATGCTGGGGCACATGCATGTAGTGTGTTCTCAGCCTCTATTGTTTTTTGATTAACATGATGATTATTTAATACGATGACCATACACTTGACGCCGTGGCTTGGTGGTACAGCTCCTGCCTAGCAAGCAGGGGATCCGAGTTCGAATCCCAGCAAAGAAAAATTGCAATTTTTTTTCTTCTTCAACACGTGGTGCCACCTGGCGGACAAATGTTGAAAGTGGTTAGCTCGTTATATTTGCACAAACGCTCGATTATTAAGTATGATGTATCTCTAGTGTAATACCTTTTTGGTGTTAAAAAATAAGGGGCTGTATTTGAGACAAGCCTTAACACCTTTAATGGTGCTTCATAACACCAACTTTGTTTGCCCTTCAGTTCTGGACTTGCTTTCATGGGTTTCGAGGCTAATTGTCCCTACTCTCCCTTCTGTTACAAATCCACACATGCACGTTCCCTATTTTTACCAATCAGGGAAGAGTTGAAAATGCCCTTCCATCTCTTAGATGAAACTAGCAAACTGTACCCATTCTTTCAGCATTTGCTATTATTTTCCAAACCTAGTTTATTATTTGGACATGTGATAAATTTCTAATGGATGAATTTAGATGGATATGGTACATGAAGATCCATCTCAGTAGTTGTGGGGCATCTTTGCATAGTGAAGTTTTATGTTAGTTTGCTTTCATATGTCCACGTTTTGTCATTTCGGCTAATATGTCTGTATATATTTTTTTTTGAATTTGCCATCCTTGGCTAGGATTTCACTTCCTCGCTGGCCTACTGCCAGCATGGAGACAATTTGTCCATCCGTGGCATTGGAATGGACGGGGCCTCTGAGGAAGCAGGGAGATTCGGGAGTTTGCCTCCTTAATTTGTTGGCCGGTTGCAGACATGACCAGAATGGCAACGTGAAATAAAGCGCGTATCTAGCAATCGATGCATAAATTCCAATAGCTCGAGGAAGAGACAATGGCAAGCAATTAAGAAGGAGAAAGAGATGCGCTTTGCAAATTTATACATGCCAGAAAGCGTTGGCAATGATAAACAACGAGAAATGTCATTCCGCTGACTGCGGTGCTACAGGGTGGACATCAAAATCGAAACTTTTGACTTCTCGCTCCTTTTGACATCTGGTGTCAGTTAATGACCTTATTATCAGAAGCTACTCCACCTAGTGATACATCATTTAACTAACAACACAGATAAGTCCACTTTATCAAATTGTCCAGTCATGTCCAGGCAGCGTCGATACACTAAGAGATTACAGGGAATGTATGGGCTATCATACCAGGAAAGACTAGCCAAATTCGACGCCGAAAGTCTCCAACAAAGACGGGCGAAAATTGACCTCAAAACTTGCTACAGGTTGCTAAATGAACTGGTTTACAAGGGCCCCACACCTTTACTGACAGCCATAAAAACCATGAGTTCACATAGAAGCCATGATAAAAAACTCGCATGGAAAACCACTAAGAAAAACTGTCGCCACCACTATTTCCAGGCCAGGGTAGGGCGCCTCTGGAACCACCTTCCTCAGGACATTGTCAAGGCCGGCACCATGTATGCCTTTAACGCCCGTTTGCGGGACTTCATAGTGCCAAACCTGCTAGGATATTTGTAAGTGTTTCAAGTGCAACCCAAATATTCCCTTTCCCCATCTTACGGAATAAACATTTTATTATTATTATTATTATTATTATTATTATTATGTATTACTTTCCTCGCCATGCTTGTTTGGGTACGTTTCCTATCGTATTTGTCACCTCATGTCGGGACATGATAACATTGATTAGTTGATTGTTTCACACAAACTAAAAATTTGTGCAGATTCATGTGGCCATACAATGCTTTAATTTCATTTTTTCGCCTTCAATAACAGAACCTACGCTGTATGTTATAATGTTGCTTCAACCAAGGTTGCATGCAGAACCGTTCCAAAATGGACATACAATGTGTGTGCATAAATGCATTTCGCCAACAATGGTTATGTTAGTTCACTAGTTGGTCCTAGTTTCTGTCGAGGTGTTAATCTTGGACACACATGGCTATCCTCATTAGAAACATACGACTTAAGTGCACTACATCAGACTTTGGCGACATTCGGTATGCGATATGGTCCACATATCAACATGCGGCCCACCCCGACATTAGTTCCAAACTATAACAGTTAGTCCCTGGGAGATCATTTACCCGAAACCGACTCCCAGTGGCCATAAATCGCGTTCTGCTTGATAACAATTGGCCCAAACATTGATTTTCATTCCCACAATTTTTCACAAAAAAAAAACTATTGATCGAGCTAACGGTTTCCTTCAAAGACTAGGCAATAATAGTCAAATACCATTCGTCAAATTAGGTTGCCCCCAACGCTCCTGAACACCGAAAAAACCTCCACAATTTTTTCGGAATTTCTGCCAGAAAATAAAAACCAAAATTGTTTGTGCTCTGCGGGAAAGCTCGCTTTTTTCCATCATCTTCCATCGCATTTCTGGAGTTGTTTTAGATGGCATTGTTTAGCACTCATCCGATATTAGTCATATATCATCTTTTCCATTAATGCTTTTGCAGGGGGTGCGGGGGTGTGGGGAGGGGGCGTGAGAAGAGATCTTCAGAGGAGGGATTGGGCTGGAAAACAAAACGCTAAAGTGCAACGGGATCCCAACCCACTGTTTTGCCTAATGGACGATTGAACCCGAGCTGGTCTTCCAATTGCTGGGGAATTTTGTTCATCACTCTTTTCCTTCTGCTAAATCTTATCTAACGCGTGTACTTGATAAGAAAAGGCGTCCTGCTGCGCCATTTTGAAAAAGGTATCTCGCATTTTTTTTGGAGTCAAATTTTCTATAACAGATACGGAGTCATTGAATGTACAAGTACATCTAGTGCAACAATCATTTGTTAAACTCTACTGCCATGCAGTTCATGGGCCTGGAGTTCATGGACTATGGCACTTTAGGGTTTCCCAGACTTGAAAAAACCTGGAAAAGTCAGGGAAGACTGACTTAGTTTAAAAATCTCTTTACACAAAGTCCAGAAATGACACCATCAAAAAGAGCGAAAATGAAAACTTTAAATGATCAAGTCACTAGAAGTCGAGAAATTGAAGCTATCAATTGAATCAATGCTAATCAGGTTAAAATTATAGAGGCAGAAAAGTTGCAAACTCATTTTCGATCCACCATGTATTTGACGACCTCATTAAAAATAAAGTTTAACCATACTCAGAAATTCAGTTTCACACTGAAACCTGTCTCAGGAAACGGCCAACCTGCTTGTTCTTGACGTTTCAGTTTTACACTGACACCTGTCTCACCTCAACCGATTCTGCACGTCTATTCGGGTTAGAATTTTAAGAGTCAGAAAAGTTGTCAACCTCATTAAAATTAGTTGATCATATCCCAGTAAAAATATTCCTTCCGATACAATTTCTTATGGCCCTGGGCTTGGTTTGCTAATGCTCCTGTCTAGCAAGCAGGAGATCCTGAGTTCGAATCTCAGCCGTGCCTACGTTTTTTCCTAATTGATTTTAATTATAAACCAATTCTAAACACATTGGATCTGTCTTGCATATATCCCATATGCAAGGCACTGTGACTTGATTTGCGATTTAGAGATTAATGGTTGCTAATAAACACCCTGTTGATTGCAATGTGCAAATACATGTGTGTGCAGCTCATTTATTGGCCATGTCTGTACGGATTTGATAATGGGCAGCAATACTCAAGGAGGGGTCAGGTTAATGACTTGCAACTGATCTATTGCATTTGAGGACATTGGTTGAAAATTGTAACCATAAACTGCTGCTCCTTTGACTGTTCGGGTGCCATTTTGACTTTAAGGCACTGCGCCCTGAAACCACATACCATCACCTCCACTGCCTGCTTGCGTGTATGTAATGATTGCCTTCCAATAGAAGCAAAGTGCAATTTTAACTTGCTTTACTTTCAATTCAATTCAACTCGGTGCCATGCAATCAGCAAAGAGATGGCTTGTGGCAGCGGATGTAATCCATTAACCAAATTTATTCTGCCTTAACATTTCGTTGGGCACCATCTTTGTTGTTAAACTTAATTTCTTGAAGCTTAAGGCTACTTTCTGAAGATTTCAAACCCTGATGGCATGCAAGAAGGGAAGACCAATAATATGCATTCGAATGAGCTCTCAGTTCCATAAATGGATTTCACTGTCAGACTGTTAACAAGTAACAAGTTGTAAAAGTTTCAAATCTGCAGACATGCGTTTTCATATGCATTTGCAGGTCTTGACAAGATTTCCCCTTTAAGGGATCCCCAGGCCATCTTGTTTTGATTAATTTCTAGCAGTTTTTATAAGCCAGCAAATGTGGCAGCTTAATGGGCTCGATTGAATTGGAAGTCATTGGCCACATCCACAGAGTGAACGAACAGGCTGGTAATCAATTTGGGGGGCCCGGCAATGGTCAAGATTGAGGCTCTGAAAAAGGCAATCCCGCAGAAAAATATTAGTGGCAATAAAATAATTTCGTTCTTAAATATCATTTTATGATCGCCCAGAGAACAGCGGTTTTTGCCGCTCGTGGCGCTCCAGGAACTGGCCGTGCAATTGTGTCAAGGAGCAATTTCAAGTACCTTTCCAACGACCACTGTAAATAAAGTCATTGTTTTACTGTAAATTTTAGAATTCTCTTCGAAAAGATATTTAAACTTAACGAAATTACCGCACCTAATTTAGAGATATATGAGGATTACATTAATTGGGTTGATGGACTACATACACCCCTCTGCCACATGGTATTCAATTATTGATTGTAGGATAATGAGATGAATTGAATTGAACAGACTTGTTAAAACACGTTTGATGTGTTTTGCAATCGATGCATTTTTGAGTGGTTATCATGCAACTTGGATTTGCAGTGTAACATCATGTTAAAATCTTCGCTTTCTGGAAACATGCGCTTTCCAGGGCTGTTGGAAGAGGTGCTGGCCACTAGTCCACGACTGGCCACGAGGTCATCCAGTATCGTTAACCTCGATTTCTAAACGCATTCAAGAATGATGATAATCTCCATGAATCTACCCTTTTCCAGCAATATTGCTAAAGTGGACTGGACATGGTAAGATTACTGGACTGATTTGCATGAACTAATTGCTTTTTTTTTTGCCAGAATGCATTAAGGGCGAAAGTGAAAACATTAATGGATTATACAATGAGGCCCAGTGCATCTTTTAACAGCTTTGAGTCAGACAAATGCTTGAGAGAACAATTATTGTTGCCATAGTTTCTGCTGTGCTCGTGCAAGATTTATGATTTAACCTTTATTAAATTTTGGTGTGTCGCTTAAAATCTGGTATCATTGTTTACTTCGACGCTGATGCAAGAAACGATGTCAGTCTCTAGAATTGATTCTTGGATGATACTCCTGATAAATTGAGTGAATTTGCGAACGAAATTGTACAAGCTCGGGTTGATACAGTTATACAGTATGCCTATGATTGAGTGCACATACATGTACACACTCTGTCAAAAACGTTTTCATCCACCATCCTATACATTTTTCAAGTATAATAACTTTTTATTCCGCAAAGATATAAGCATAATTTCAACTGAATTATGCCAATTAAACATTCAAGAAATAATGTACAGAAGGATGTTTCAAAGTAATGAATAACAAATGAAATGCAGCATTTAAAAATAAGATATACGTTGTTGCACCAAAAACGTTTTCATCCACCATGCACTTTCACCTCAATATGTTAATAAATCAGTATTATGCAACATATTTTTCTATATAAATTGTTAGATTTTGGTCATTGGCTAGTGCACAGTGTGTTAATTCAATGTTTATTCATTAACAATGAGAGTTGGAGGAAATGAGATAACTTATTGTTAGTCTGTATAAGGACGGAAAATCACAGCGAAATATATGGGAAATAGTAAAGAAATCACGTGTAACTGTGCAGTCCATTATCAAGAAATCCCAAACTACTAAAAAATTGCTGATAAGCCACCTACGGGATGTCTAAGAGTAATTGAATCAGTGAATCGTCGAGCTATTCTACAAACAGTGACACAGAATCCTAAAATAAGTGCTCCAAAACTTGCTGGAATGCTACAAAATGATTACAATTTGGAAGTGGTTCCTGTAACTGTAAGAATAACATTTAGAAGAGCTGGATAAAATGACAGAGTACCACCAAAGGAGCCCTACATCAGCAAAGTCTGAAAAGCCAAACGCCTAGACTTTGCAAAGCTTGCATTACTTGCAGACTTGCATTAATAAACCACAGACATTCTGGGAATCGGTCATTTTCAGCGATGAGTCTATATTGAATGTGTTTTCATCGGATGGAAGAGTAAGAGTTTGGAGGAGCACAACACATGTGTCCAACGGTGAAGCATGGTGGAGTTGTTTTAGTGTGGGGATGTATGAGTGCTGGAGGTGAAGAAAACTTGGTTTTCATCGATGGAATTATGGACCAACATGTCTATTTGAACATTCTGAAAAATAATCTAGAAGAAAGTGCTCAAAAATTGGGACATACTGAGTCATTTATCTTTCAGCAAGATAATGACCCAAAACATACAGCCAAACGTGTCAAGAAATGGCTTATCTTTAAAATAGCTAAGCAGCTTCATACACCGCCACAATCTACAGATTTCAATCCCATCGAGCATCTGTGGGATGAATTGGGTAGAAGAATTAGGACACACGATGTGAGGAATCGACAACAATTAAAATCAGTAATTACAGATGAGTGGAACTCAATCAGTCCAGAAATTACCAAAAAAAATTAGTTTGAACTATGAAAAAAAGACTACAAGAGGTAATGAAAGCTCATGGTGGCTACACAAGTTATTAAAACACTAAGGAATTGAGTTCCAAAAACAATTTTAGTTGATTTTTGTTCAGTGGATGAAAACTTTTTTTGGCACAAAAAAGTGTATCTCTTGTTTCGAAATGCTGCATTTCATTTGTTATTCATTACTTTGAAAAATCCTTTTGTATATTATTTCTTGAATGTTTAATTGGTATAATTCAGTTGAATTATGTTTATATCTTTGTGGAATAAAAAGTTATCATAATTGAAAAATGTATGGGATCGGTGGATGAAAACTTTTTTGACAGAGTGAGAGTACTGTCTATTGCAAATTGAATAAGCATCACATGAATTACAGTTATGTTGTGCCCAAGTATGACCCCACAAAACTGAGACCGAAGATAATCAAAATTTACTTATAGTAAAACATCTGGTTGAATGCACACATATTGTATGTACATTTTATAATGGTGCTGCAGTGCGTACTTCACTGCAATAACTATACACTTTGAAGAAGTTTGTATGGGCTTACTGAATGTATTGGAACATATCCAGATATATCCGTCTCAAGGTATTGAAAATGACAACTGCATGTAGTGACGTGTTTATTCGTAATGACATTTATTTTTGTCAGTACTTAAGTCAATGTCCTCGTAACAAGTTCAAACTTTTTGAACAACCTGAGAAAACCCCATAATTTAATGCCACTTTGACGTGTAGGGCATTTTAATAAATTGCAGTAACATACATGTACATTAACAATGGATATTTTAGGTGAACTGTACATTTGCAATCGTTTCACCAGCAGTATTACCCCCAAATCTGTGTTCAGAGGTTTGTCTGCTTGGTATCAATGTTTGCCAATGCGACATAATGCATTAGTTTAATAACCATTCGAATAAAGTGGCTGTCTTTCCCTTTTTTCTTCATTATGCACTGTTGGCTCTTGCAGAGCAAACAGAGCTCAGCTGCCAACCATGTCTGGCTGTCAAATCATTCTGGCTTCTTGTAAACCCCTTGGTGCAGGTGAATCGGTAAAAAGCACTTGGAAATCACGAGTGGTATTAAATTGGGCTGAACATGAGTGCAAGTAATTACCTTAATTAATGCGCTATACCCAAGCACGGAAAAGTTCCTTTTTTTGGATTTCACCATTTTATTAATTCCATGCACTACCAGTACACAGTCTAATTCATCAACATAGAATTATTAACATACAAGACATAAGAATAAACAATTTTGCACAACTCTATAGGAATTTCTGAATGTCCATTAAATTCAAACATGATGAAAATGACTTTTTAGAATATATAAAAATACGTCAAATTTTGAATCATAATAAATGCATACAAATTAGAAAATGCATTTAATACATGCATGTTAAATGGTGAAGAGCCTGCCGAATTTGAACAACGAATCTAAGATAAAGAGATTCGCAAAAAAATGTATGTAATAGTTTTCATATCATTCTTATCACATTTTTTTTTGTAAATTTTCAACAAGGCCTTAAGCATGAATTTTATTATTGTTGAATCTCAACATATGCATAATTTGAATGAGATACACTTGCACTATCATTAAATATTCTGCTAAATGAAAGGGTTGAGGAATCAAACTTTACGACGAACAGCTTAATCATAAAATTACATCATGCAGCAAAATTACAAAAAATATAAATACGTTCATGTAATCGTAGAGCAATTATTTTCGACAATTGTCCCATACAAATTGTGTCCTCATGGAGAATTTTGTTGAAGACGGAAAAATGTAAGCATTCCTAAGTTCCACAAAAACCTCTACGATCTCATGCATAACCTTGCCTATTACAGTTATGTTGTACGGTAAAGTTTCTTCTGATGGGTTGCAAAATTAGTTAAAAATGGCAATGAACACCAAACGCCATAAACTACTTCTGACTTAAGTTAAAAGACTGATCTTGCATAGTGCAGGCCTGACAGAAACAAAGTTAAAAGTCGGGAGTGAGAAAGCAGTACCTGAGGTTCTCTGTAGATACCGCCGCACATATACATGTATGTCATTAAAATTAGTTTATGATTAAAATCACCTGCAATACTTTGAAAGTATTGTTGGGAAAAAAGAGTTTCTAGCTGGCACGGCTGAGATTCGAACTCAAGATCTCTTGAATCCTGAAAAAAGCGGAAATTTTGACAGCCAATCAGAGAGAATTCGCTGATCGTTACATTCGTCAACTCCTGGCTATTCACAACCTTCAATAGTAAGTGAAAGGAAAATGACTGCCAGAACCATACTTGCTGTTGTGGACGAAGCATGCATTATCTCGGTACCTTGAATGTTTGGGGGCCACAAACGAGCCAATAAACCGCACGTGCGACCCTGGTCAACTTCAGTGTTCGGAGCCCTACAGAGGGCTCACGAATGAGCCAATAAGCTTCATGTGCGATCCTGGGTCGACCACTGCAGGGCTGACCTATTATTGGCGAAAGAGCTTTCTGGCAGTGGGCACCACTTTAGGCTCCTTTCTCTCACCAGCCTCCACTTAGTGGCACTGTTTGAGGGAACCCGGATGGATGAATCACAAACAGGAAATAGCATCCTATTGGTCTGAACGACGCCATTCTTTCTGCTCCATCGTTGGGACGATTATAGACAAGAGATTAAGCCAACTAAGCCACAGCACTACGGCTATGGGCTCCATTGTCATCATCGTACCAAATAATCGGTGCGTGGTGCAATTTTTTCCGACAGATGGTGCCACATCTCCACAAGATGTCGAGCACTGCTGCGCGCGCAGCACACTGGTATATTAATATTTAACAAAAAAAAAAAACTCTGTAAATTGGTGCTTGAGTCTGTCGGACCTTTTCGCATTGGCGTGACTTTTATTGGCAATGCTGCGGCGTAGGAGGTTTAAACCGTTTTCCAATGGCTCATAATTTTGATAAAGGAGTTTCCAATAATGTCATCTAAATAATGCAGGCGATTTGCGCAAAATCCTCAAAACATTGAAATTCTTCGTCTTCTTTTGCACGTGGCCTGCCTGACAGCCGTTTGAGGGCAACCTCATCAATTTTGCAGGACTTTCCAAAGCACCTGAACTGGCCATAAATGGACGCAGCCTTTCTGGCCGCATTTCTGTAATAAAGCGATAAAAATGATAAATGCCAAGTTAAGAAGTTGAAAACATGGCTTAAAGTGCCATAGGTAAACACATATTTCAAAAGAGCTCTTCGGAAAAGACGATATAATTCAATTTGGCTCTTTCCAAAATCGCTCTTTTCGTTATAAGTCTCTATCGTGACCTTTACTAAAACGTCCAAGTGAGTTATACAAAGAGGAAAAGGGGGATTTTTGCCATAAAATGAACGAATGACCCGTTGGTATTGCGAAAATCAAAGTTACTGCAGCTGAATTTGAATGTAGCACTGTTAACATGGTCGGATTTCAAGATAATGTAAGCTAAGATAAAACGTGTAAACCTGTTGTACCTACCTTTACTTGTGAATTCTTGGTTTGGGACTCCACATAAGGGACCACCCTTATGTGGAGTCAACTTTGTTGTGCAAATTTACGCAATGATTCCTGTGTTTGATGTAAAAACCAAAAGCATTAAGCTCCCCATGTGGTACATGTAAATTACCATTGTTACCATGGCCAAGTGGTCAAAATGGTTGGTCTTGTGTTGCAAAATATGGTGAAAGCTCGCCATCCAAAACACATTGCAGATCTTAAGTTGTGTTGCACGGAAGAATATGCTGAACTAAATGTTGACCTATGCAAAAACTTATTTACGATTATAATTATTTACAAAAGTGTCATTGCAGCAATTGGTGGACCATGTTGTTTTAGAAATTGTTGTCAATAAGTTTGCTCTATGCAAAATTTGGTTTAAAGCTTGCATATCATTACGTTTTACGAAGTTTGTATCATGCGGTTGCAAGAGAACTATCTGTATAGAGGTAAACTTGCAGACATAGACGACATAATGGATTCTGCGAAATGATGGCTAATAATAATAAAGTTGATTCCAATTGGTGGAATAGGACATTTACAAGTTAAAATAGCACTTACACATTGACCAATAGAAATAAAAAACAATGCATGTTATTGGCATTTCAAGATATGTCAACGATGAATCCAAGTTATTTAACCACATTAATGCTATTAAGTTTTTGTCTACAATTAAATTTGCAGGGAGCCAGTCAGTGTTGGAGAGCTTCCCACAGCTCAATGTCTTATTTTCGGGTGATGTCGTATTCTTTTCAGGTTCAAAAATCAAAATCTCTCCTGTCAGCAATCCATTCAAAAATGATGTCTTCCAGCTCAGCAAACATCCTGTTTGGGTGTCGAAACATTGTCCTCTTTAACCATGCCCAAACCAAAAATATCCATGAAGCGAAAATATCCATAAATTGAAAACTTACTAGTGGCAACAAAAACGATTACAATGATGTATAAAAACGACTGAAAATTGCAACTTTTTCCTATGTTTGCCTAGTCTCTGGGTTTCACTTGTGTTACACCAGAAAATGTTAAGTCGGTCTTTTTTTCGGGGTAGGGCTTATATTAAGATCATTTTCAAAAAAATCATGCTAGGTCTTATGTTCGTTGAAACACGGCCCTGGAATTATAATCGACAGCATTGCAATGACCTGTGATTCAGAAACACGTGTAATTCAATTTTCCCAAAAATGGGTAATGTGTGCTCCAAATTGTTTTGCATGGTGGGCACAGTTGTTGACATCACCTTAAGGCCCATTGAAAGTGATGTTTTGCAATAGAATTTTGATAATTTTGGACAGATATGATAATTTCAAATGAAACTAAATGGTTTTTAGTTCAAAGTTTATAATAATATTAAGTTTCTGCGCTATATAAAATGAAAAGACATTTCGTTTTTAGAATTTTTCCAGATATTCTTTATTTCAACAAAGACAGTAAATCTCTTATATCTCCATTCAGACGGCAGATGCTGCCATCTATCGCTCATAAAACAAAATAAAAAGTCAAACATAGAATTATCGTTTTAATTAATATCATATCCATTTCCACAACTTGTCGAGAGCACGACCCAAAAATGCAAGTCCCTCTTAATGTTTACAAAAAAATATTGTAATATGTTGATCAGGAAAGGAGAAATTGTTTCGCAATTTTGTGCTGGGTGTCCCTAAAGTCACAACGCACTTTCAATGGGCCTTAAGGAATTTCATTGATTACATAATTGCTCTAACTAAATGAGCAAGTTGCAATCTGTTCGCTCGTGCTCGGAAGGGGGCGCTACCAGCATTCATATGCAACCTTTTGCCTTTGGTGGATAGAACTGTCGAAAATGATGCCTTTCGATAAAAAAGCCATAAACGCGGAGGAGAGTCTGACGGAGTCCGCGTAATTTCGAAGCACTTAAACGGTCCCCTAAAGTGGCCGTGGGGTCCCGAGGAACCCTCACTTAGCCCATTAATTTTTAATTGTCAGCCGTTGGGTGGCGCCCAAGGGTCTGGCCGGGAAATCCCGCATCTCCAGGCACCATACTAGCTTCTGCGCAAAGAGATTGCACACCGTATGAAGATGACGGAAAGGGGGATTTGCACAATAATTCTATAAATAAACTCAATGGTCAAGTATGCACCAGAGGGGAAAAATACTGCTCTCTTGGTGGAAAATGCATCGTCGAATTAGCCCTGAAAATATATTTATTTTCAAAGTATACTTTGCAGGACTAAGAGCTTCCCGAAGTTCCATTCTGTTTGTATGTTTCCATTGGCATCCAGTATGTATCAACCCTATTGATTTTTTTATGTTTCCAACATGTTGGACAATGTAAGAAAACGTTGGGGGCATGGTTTCAGCAAGCAGTGTAATGTTCTGTAGTGATGTAATGCTGATATGTGCTGGTTTGGCTTAAAATGACTATAAATTCAATATCCCTGTATGTATCAACGGTTTTAAAAGTCAAAAACTTTTTAAACGCATGTTGAAACTGGGAATTCTTCAATGCTTTAAGTGAAGGTGGTGGTGTTGGGCACATTGTGGTTCCAATATATGGGGCTTGCTGGAAGCATGTTAGAACCTACACTGTTGGAACCAAGGGTACTTGCATGCTTTAAATTACAACGGGGAAAAAAGGTTTGTTTGAGCACAAGTTGTTAAAGGTTTCCCGTATATACATCGATGTTCGTACTGATTGCTGCACTACAGGAGCACGTCGTTAGTTTAATGATGCTGTGACACATTTTTGCAGTTTTATTTAATGTTTTGCTGAAAGCATCCTAGCCAGCAGTCCAGATGACGCCACTTTAAGAACTGAGAAAAAAAAACACTATGAAATACAGAATGGCGTATGGCATTATAATTATATTGACGTCATAATAAACTTTTTTGTATATTGTTGTAATGTTTTTGCAATGCACATGGCAGTATACGGTGTAGTTGCAAATAAATGCCAAATATGTCTTGAAATCGCTTTTTACACAAGTGTGGCCTTTACTTTTTACTTGCAAAAATTACATTAACATGATCAAATGTTTGCTACTCAATTGGTGAACGGATTTTGAGGCACCCTGCATGGGTCATACCAATCTTACATTCAATGAAATGCACGTTTCATCACGTGAAAATGATTACAGTTTGTCACTTTTTGCACCATCCCACAACTGTTTCATACTTAAAGAAAATATGCATTTCTATGAGTTTATATCATTCATTATTTTAAGGTATTGAAACTATTTTCTGTGATTATGTGATGTCCCCTTGGGCGGATTTGGTCCTGTAGACTTGCTTACACTCAGGCCTTACTATGGTTATTAGACTATTGTGGTTTACCTTTCCTTTCACCTATGGCATCTCTAAAACTTGTTTGTTCTGACATTGAATTGCATTGATGGCTTCCATTTGTAAACAGATGCTACAAATATACCCATTCGTTAATACAGGAATGCAGTACTTAAATACCTGCTCTCAATACCATTAACACGATATGGGGATTATGAAGATCTTGACAAAGCCTTACGAGAGCATGATCGAGAAGATGATCCCAAGCTAGCTTTCATAAAGATGTAAAACTCCGACTAATCTCTAGGTTTTAATAAAGTGTGACATTACAAAAATTCCACCTTTAGTTTGGAAATTTTGAGGATTTTGTATGGGAGATCAAAGGCCTTGAAAACGTAAGGTGCAAAGCAAAGCACTGTTGCTTTGAGCTAGCAGTGCAATTGCACAAAACTTCCCAAATAGCAAACATAAAACTATTATTATTGCCTTTGCCAAAATAGTCATGAAGTCCCTCTGTCATATGGAGGTGGTGATGTTTCTAGATAATACTGCCTATGCATTTGTAAGTCACTTTAAAATGACATGCCATGGACTTTGATTTTTAAGTACAATTGATAAAATAATACTGTTTGTAAAATCCAAACGTCTTCAAACCTAATCTTAAGACGTTAAGTGATTCAGGATCAGTAATTGTTCTGTTAATTCTTCCCAATACAATTGAAGAGTATGTTGTGGTAAATCGGTAACATGTCGTTGGTCCTAAATGATGCTTGCCACTGCCGAGGAAGGATTTTCACTGTCGGTATCAAATGTGTGAAGAGGCAGCGCTATCTTCCCCACCCCCGAAAGATGTTCATTAAATTGAAAAACGCGCATATTGGGGTTGGGCCGAGTTTGAGTTTCGAGCGAAGAGCCAAATGGGCTTTCTGGTCAAGGACTGACATTAAGATTGCGAAGCATGCTCCCCATCAAAGTGCGTGTGGCAGCGAGATACGCAGGCAAATTTTATGGATGAGATTTGGAATATAAAGTTGATGACGATCCTGCCAGAGCCGTTATTCTATGCTGAGCTGGGGATGGGGATTTCCCCCTGGCTGCCAATGGTGGCCACACGAGGGCAGCACGGGCTTGCCGGAAGGCTGGCAGGATTGCTTTTGATTTCTGTACATGAAAAAAAAATAAGACATCACCCGAAAATAAGACCTAGTGCTTAAGGCTGATCGAAAGGGCCATTGAAAATGCGTGGTAATTTTCGGACACCCTGCATAATATTTCCACCATGCAA
>JAQFYZ010002477.1:0-16851 GCA_034695085.1 Cylindroiulus punctatus
GCCATTTCACAAACTATTTGGTTATGAGCAGCCAAAAGGTCAATCCAACATGCATCAGCAAGGAGAGTCTGATTAGGTAAAAGGTCAGTCCCCTTTGAGATTATAAATGAACTTGAAGGCCATCAACAAAAACAAGAACGATAATTTGCTCGTCCAAAATATAGAAAACTGGAGTAGTTTTCACCATCTTTCTAGTTTCTAGTGTGACTCACGCATTATCACATTCAGCGATTTTTTGCATAGCTACATCGTCACATTGCACATCAGATATCTCACTATTCGAAAGCCAGAGTAATTGCACATCAGATATCTCACTATTCGAAAGCCAGAGTAATTCCACCCGAGATAAAACTAATCATATCAGTGATTTTATCTCGTGGACAGCTGATGTTCATAAAAAACGATTACAGCTAAGGGCATGGGTATCCATTTATGCCTATGAATCTAATTTTAGCCCATCTCCTGCTGCGCTTGTCAAAGTTCTGATGTTACAGAAGCCACGATTTGGCCTTGGCTCGAACTTGGTCGCGAAAGCAATTCAAATCGCAAAATTCGTCCTGGACAAAAACCAAACACCAGTGTTGCGAGGATTCTTTAGCTGCTGACAAATTAAAAATACTCACCAATTTCTGAAAAGACGGCACAGCATCGTCGTTTGACAGGCTAGGCGGTTGCTCCATCAAGCTCAACATTTTCGATTTTTGGCGCTTGTCCTATTCTACACGTTTCGGGAATGACGAAATTGATATCTGAAATGTTAAGAAAATTATTAGTTTCTTGAATGGTATGGCTCTGATGGTAGCCGTTATCAAGCATGAGCAGGGGGATAATTAATAAAGATGTGTTACGAGAATCGGCACGGTATCCCACCAATTTATTTCCGCATGGGATTGCATCACAGCTACTTCGCGTCACCCAACTTTTTCTAACCTCTACCACAGCTAGCCTGACTTAAAAGTTGAAAAACGTGACATCAGTTGCCACTTAAATCGCGACAACTTTCTAATCCTTTCGAACGAGTAGAACAATATCGGTGTGCACTTACGTTGTTTTTGTGGAGTTCACAAAGTTTAGCCTTTCGGCGACAAATGGCAGCGAGGTACAATCGTGAGCCAATGGCACTACGTCACGCATGACCTTCCCATCAACATTGCCTGGAAAACAAGTTTAATCTCCATCCATTGCAATTCCTGGTAACCTGATTCAGGGTTGTAAATGTGGCAGGCGACACGCGATAAAAACCCTGAAAGTATTGTACTGTGGCGCTAGAAATAATGACTGTGCGCGACTTGTTGCGAAAAAAAATCCAATAATTTCCCATAATTCAAAGTGAAGCGCCAGTTACGAATGGAACCGTCCAGCTGTGAATTTTTTTTACCGTTTTCAGTCAAATTCACTTTTGGGCCACTGTCGGCATTTTTCTAGCAAAATTTCTTGCCATTGAAGTGAAATATATGAATATTACTATGGGGTGGATCATCGGTTTTTTAACAAGAATGCATGGGCCCTGGTTGTTTGATGAATTTTATTTTCATTCTTTTCTCAGTCCTTCATAAATGTAAATTAACGCAAAATCAGATTGAAATGATATGAAAAACGTCATATCATATCGTCGTACATTAGGTTATACATTGTACATGTATGTCATGGAGCTTCTGTATGGGTTAGGTTAAATTTCTTTCTTGACTCATGTCACTTTTGTAGTAGGATTTGTAACGCCAACTCAAAGAGTCCATTCGGATCCGTATTATTTATTGGTCAATTTTTTACGTATATGTATCATCAGACGTGTCATGTACTGTAGCTTCATCTGTGAACCAACTCTAACAATAGTCAGGCAAGTGCAACAGAAACGTATTTATCTGTTGCATGCACTTGTACGGCTATTGACTATTTGTTCATTAGCTTGTTTCATACATGTAGATGTTGTCGTATGAACTGCTAATTCCGTTTGCATTTTTTGCACTTATTCGATGCTGTTGAATTGAATTGAAGCATGCAGTCTATTGGTAAACTGTGCTGTACTTGATAAACGCGATTCGCATGCTCGATTGTATTGAAAACAAAAGCTGAATCTATTTCGGTGTACAAACAAAAGCGACACTTTTAATAATTAATATGGCATTATTATTTCATAATTGCGCAAGCCACATAATTACCCTTGTGAGCTTATTCGTGGAATTTAGGCAAGAGTAATGTTGGTTTTGCCCATTAACCTTGAATTCGAGCCAAGATCAGTTTGGAGGGTTTCCTAGTAGCACGAATGTTTGGGTGCATTGGGTTGAAGGAGATTTAAAGGAGCATCTGCCTGATGGAGAAAAGAATAAATGGAAGAGAACGAAAGGGGGAGCCTGACATAGCCAGATGTTTGAAAATTGCATGCATGCAAGTTTGCGACGCAAGATGACGAGTCCCGACATACAGTACAATGTCAAAAGTGCAAGCGTAATAAAGCGAATTTATGACTTTCCCAATTACTCAACCAACAAACAGACTGTCTTCTTTTTGATATCATTTATACTTCAATATTAATCATTTGGAAATTGTTACGAATTACAGTGTATACTGTATATGCAAAGTGAATCCTCGTGCTTGTTATGATTATTGGAAAGCTCATCAACTTTAAAATTAATTACACTATAGGCAAATGGAAGCACAGCCCTCAGCAACTCTTGCCCAGGGGCAACTTCTAAAAGATTTAAACTGTCCGGTGGTTTTCAAAGGCATGATCGAAGACTGGCCATGCAGAAGATGGACACTTCAGGAATGGGCCCAGCAGTTTGGGGAAAAGAAAATACGGTTTCGTATTGGACCTATTCAGCAAACTGCAGGGAACGGTAGAGACCTATACAGTATATTGTCATAAAGTTCAATTTCTAAAAAAAATGTCTGATTCCATCATGCTATGCGCCGTTTGATGCATGAAACATCCTTTAAAAATGTGGGGAAATTCACAGGGTTTCTACTCTTTTCACATTGAAAACGCAGAGCCATACAACAATTATTATTGTTAAAAAATCTGATCTCGAATGGATCAACATTTTGTTACGCAAATCGATTAGTTACAGCAATACAGCTCAATGCATCAACGCATATCCTTTGTACATTTACTCTTTTATATGCTCTGCACATCTTCATTATTTTAACGCATACCAGGGATATCCGGTCATTATCATCTGAAACCGTTTTTGGTTCTGATTATGCATCACTGACCTATGGTGAATTTTATATGACAGTAGACCCCCTATGGGAAACAGACTGCCGCTACATTGAGTCCACATTAGAAGAATTCGATCATTGGCAAAATGGGCAACTTTCAGGATCTGAATCCTCCGAAGTCAATTCCAACGAAATGAGTTTTTCGAACATTAAACCCAATGATTATTTCGCTTATGCAGATTACAAGCATATGTTGAAATTATTTGAAATTGACGATAATATTCATAATGTAAGTATAAGGCTGGTTTTCACGTATATTTGAACGTAAGCTTACTGTTATATAGCCAAATCAATAATGTACATGTACGTGTACATATCAATAACATTTATCTCTCAAAAACTATTTACATGCAAAACTAATTTGTTTTTTAAATTAAATTTGCTTTGCCGCCTGTATAGCTAGTACATATGTACTCATGCATTATAGGTTAAATAAGCAATAAATAGCATGCCCTTCATCCTGTTTCAAATAAGGATCGATTCATGTTTTAAAATTTAAACTATGCAAAGTAAATCGCACGTTGCTGAAATCTCTCTAACAGGTCTATCCATCATAGAAAATTGTTTAGATTTTCTCCCGGATCTCCAGGATGTAAACAGTTTAGCATGACAAATTGTCCTTGACTGAAAACATGTTGAACCTTTACAATGTGCTTGGACATGTACATGTACACACACAACCAAAATAATTTTGATAAAACTCTGGATTACGTACATGTATAGACCTTAGACTGGGGCAAATTTGGCTTTCACAACCGCAAAGGGCAGGACAGCACTATTTGGATTGGTAGTCCACATTGTCACACACCGTGTCATTACGATACTTACGGATGCAATCTAGTTGCTCAATTGATAGGAAAGTAAGTGCATTTGAAAGATATCATCCCATTGCAAATGTTAAATCATAATTGATTAAGAGAATACAATTGTCATCTATTTGACACTAGAAAGCGCTGGATATTATATCCACCAAGTGAAACAAATTGTCTTTATCCAACACGAATACCTTATGAAGAGTCCAGCGTGTTTTCAGCTGTGAATATCGATGGACCGAACCTTGCTAAATTTCCTAAGTTTGCGGTAGGCAGGTCGAACAACAATTATTTTATATTAATTTTTTTCGGCCATTTGAAAAGTTTATGATTTATGATATACATGTAGCGTACATTCGTTTGATTTTCTCGTTGTAATATACTTAGAATACATCGCCTTATGTGATTACACTAGAAGAAGGAGACGTGCTATTCGTTCCTCATAAATGGTGGCATTTTGTGAAAGCCATGACTACTAGCGTTAGCATCAATTCATGGATTCCGATGGTAAGTAAAAAATGTGCTAGCTAAAATTCGATTGTCTGACAACACTCCAAATTCACATATTTTGATGTTGGAAACTTTCACACTTTTACAGTGTAAACTTAGTCAAAACATGTATAGGCCTAAAACGCTGGTATAAGTGATGTACAGTACATGTACATGTATGGCTCCTGTAAGACTAGGAACAGCTGACTTCTTATATATCAAAAATAATCTTACCACGTTTGGAGGATAAATCCACAGTGAACATCGTATAATCCAAGTTCTTTTATCTTGACATTTCAAGGACATAGATGATGAACGGCGTTTAGAAGAAGCGGTCACACGCACAGTGCTGTCAAGTTACGTGTCTGCACATGTCACGGATGAGGATCTGCAATGGTTGAACCCAACAGAGGTTTTTTTTTATAGTAATTTGTCAATAATAACATAAAACAAATTTTAGTTGAGAAAAAACATTAATAGCTAAACGAATTGATCAGTGAATTACCATTCGATGTTGGTATTTGCTTGAGTATTCCTTTTTTCTATAGGAATGCACATCTCCTGAAGTAAATATTCATTACGTGAAAGAGGCGTTGAAACTGTGTCTTGCTGGTCAGCAAAATCACACAGACACATCAGAAGATTGGCATTTGCATGGAAGCATCATGAAAGACGACGAAGAATTGAATATAGCATGTGCACCGTCCGAAGAAAACAGAGAAAATACCAGTGTAAAAAGAGCATCTGAGAAACTACTGATATCTGCAAAAAGACCTCGAACAAAATTAAAGGCAGAATTATACGGCATCTTTTCTAAATTTGCAACCCAAATCAACATGTTAAAACCGATGCAATACACGGACTTTATAAAAGAAATACTTTTGGATAGAAATTCCCCAGATTTACTCTCTAAAAATAACCTGAATCAAAATTTAAATGAGGGTAAGGAGGATAAATTTAAAATTGATTTATTGAACGCTTTGGTTGATCCTGAGGTTGTATCTTTAATCTGTAAAAAATTAAAAGGCATATATTTATAGTTTAAAAGTTAGCTTATGCAGAGATCTTTCAAATATATTGTAGCGGGAAAGATTAAATAAACAAAAAACAACTTATTTTTCAAAGGTTTTGTCCTTGTTCTAGTTGTCAGTTAGGTCGATTTGTAATTTTCTAATATAACATAAACGATGGTGGCATCGTATAAATGCACGGTGTCTGCAGATTTGCTGTCCGGAAATATCTGACTGGGCAAAATCATTTTCTACATTATATCATCAGAAGATGGAAGAATCATTATTTTGGTCAGTGCCTCTTATGA
The DNA here is from genome assembly GCA_034695085.1 of Cylindroiulus punctatus. Lineage (NCBI taxonomy): Eukaryota > Metazoa > Arthropoda > Diplopoda > Julida > Julidae > Cylindroiulus > Cylindroiulus punctatus. The sequence continues at coordinate 5,839 of JAQFYZ010002477.1, forward strand.
GATTAAGTATGGAAGTGAAACGAAATTATGACCCCTTCTAAGAAAATGATGATTGTTGCCAGTTTTGATGACAGACTTAGACCACAACCTTAGTTGTCATTGATGATAAATGATCAGCAAAATGCAACTAACCTCTAGTGAAAAGGTGACAGCTAGATAAGCAATTTTCGTGCCACTTTAGCAAGTCATGCTACGTGGGACAAGAGCCAAAACTGACCACACTTTGCCCATTGGCTTAGAAAGCATCCGACTATGGGATTGCGAATATTACCACAACAAAGCTGTCAACAGACAACGGGGAAAAAATTCTTATCCATTCATAATATCCGATGATTATTCTTATTGAACAGATAATGGCGTCTTCATGATGGATTTGTTATTTCATTTAAGCTAGCTGTGCTGACTTTTCGAAAGTTTGGAGAAACTTGCAAAACTGCTGTATCAATGAGTTGCATGGCTTAGTTCATGAACCCCATTGTAGCTTAATTTTCCCCATACCAAATTGGTTGAACTTCCTTATCTTTAATTAATAAATCTGATTAAGCAACTAATGGAATCAATTAACGTACTGCTGACTAAGACATGTTTGAATTAATTAAATCTAACAAGGTTGTTACACTTTACTGATCGACGCATTTTTGAATAAATCCAGAGCAAACATAATATTTTTGCCTTTTAGACTGGATTGAGCACAACCACAACAATAGTGAGAGTGAAAACTCAAGTGAAACTTCAATATGTGATGTGTGAACTTCAAACACTTCAGCTCAGTGCAACAGAAATGTAACATATATCATAAGGCATATTTTGCACATCTGGTAAATGGTTTATCTGCGAGGTATCACTCAGATGAAATTACTACAAAAATCTTTCATTATAAAAGCCCTTGTCATCTTCAACTAATCAAATTACAGTTATATGTACTGATATGGAGAAATGACATTTCCTGCCTTCGATGCGTTTAATCTAACAAACAGTAAAGGATAATGGTCGATAGAGTTAAGATTCTTATGCTTATTAAATAATAGGATTTTTAGATGGCTATGGTAGGTCACTACACCATTATGCCATCATCTAATTCAAAAGGAAACTTAAAAATTTAATTTGCTTGTTAGTTGCTATATTATTGATAATTTTCAAATTTCTATTTAATTTGGAAATATGGTTTACTAACTTTTAAACTGATGTGCAAAGTTGCTTCTGCACATTTATTGAGGCCTCTTGACAAATTATTGTTTTAGTTTCATTGTCGTTGCATAAATTTAATAAGTTACAACATTTTGTAATGAGTTTACAATCAATTTGTGAACACTTCATCAGATGGAACCACATGATTTATAAACTGTCAATCGCTACAGATGTTTTACTAAATTAGATGGCAAAGCATTTAGTTTCATTCTTCCATTTGGTGAAAAACACAACGTATTTGTTCACTGTTGGTGTCACCTGCAATTAACTGCAGAAAAAAGCCAGAATACCAGCCAAAATATGGTTGCATATTTGATTATATAAAATCACAGAAGTCAACATCGTAGTCAACTTCGTATGGCTAGTTCTTAGATTCATCAACTCCTCACACTATTTTTTTATGAAATAGGGCCCTGGTCCGATAAATTCAGCAATAAAACATGTGTGAATCATCAGCTGTCAACAACAATAAATAGTTAACACTTAATAACTTAAAAACGAAATGAGCAAATACATGCATACTGTATAGCACTGACCGTGAAATAATCTGACTTGTAAAACAAAACCAACAAAAACATGAGTGAAGCCTGCCCAAGATTTTGGTCAATCATTTGTGGACAAAATTGGAAAAGTGCAGAAATATTTCTAGGGAATGTTCATAGTAATAATCTGAGCTCTTGTCAAGCACATGTGGCATGTACTTGAAATACTGCATTGAGCTAAAAATAACTTACAATTTACCATATTGAGAAATTGGTGGGACAAAAAAGGGGTAAATAGACATGGCTACAGCTGCTACATTGATACACTGTTCAAATCGATGGAAAATAGTCTAAAAGGCACGTTAGCATTCACAAAGCCTGGCCTGGTGTAAACTATTTCTGATGTGCACCATATGAGAACTTTGTTATGACTTATTGGGGATATTTTGTTTCACCCTGTATTTTCACCTTTACAATTTCCATAACATTTTATATATATGGGGAAAAAGCATTATAAAGATCATCAAAACAGAGAAAAGGATAGGCAGAAGTACGTACAAAATTAAATTTAAAAGGAATACACGTCCATCTGTCTGGCAAAACTCTGTTCGGATGTAGTTAATTACCGCTCAAAATATCAGCATTTGTCAAGGAATATGTCACAGGTTAATTTTTTCTAGCTTTGAAATTTTTTTGGAGATCTGCCACACTAAAATTGATCTGTACAGATCTGGTACTCAAAGAACAGATGTAAACCACACCATAATAAGTTCGCTTCTTGAACTTCTATTGAGGATAAGACACATTATTTCAACTTATAAAATAACCTCTAAAAAGTATCGTGTCATTTTGAACAGGATCACTTTTCCAAATTTAACAACTAAATCATAATTTTTTACATACTTCTCCCTTCTCATTTCAATAAATAAGAACAATTTCGACCTGTACTGTTGATTAAACTGTACACATCCACTTTTTTCCACTTAAAATGTTTACATGAATTCCTTACCTTGTAACTGTTTTTATCCCCAAAAAATTTGTGCAACTGTCTTCTTTAATGCACAGGCAGATTTGAGCAGATAAGTAGGTGCAGACTAATTTACGCATATCACATTCTTGTTGCAGTTACCATCTTTTGAACTCTCTCTTCATTCCTTATTATATTAGCTTTTATAGCACTTATCTTCGCCATTTGATCTTCAATTTTTTCTTCAACTTCTTGCAAACTGTTTTGAAGGCTCTCCAGGTTCAAATCTGCCTTACTAATAAAGACATGATAATGTAACTCAATTAAAAAATAACTACACTGAAATATGGTCGACTTGCTCAAGCTCATGTAGTAGAAACATTTATTATAACAACTGGCATAATTACGAAAGACTATCTGCATAATATTATGGAGAAAAACAAATTGTTGTTTACCTTTCCTCCTTCTGCAGGGCAATCTCGTGTCTTCTTCGTTCAGCACTCCACATTTCAAACTCCCTGAACATTGTATCCACGTCCTCTTGAAGGTAATCTATCAACTTCCCCAATGGGTTAGCACTTTTGGTCAACGTTTGCACACTTTCCCTTAATTTATCCATTTCTCGTACAAACAATTCACGATCTTTTCTTCTGGATGTATCAGATAACAAGGATTTATCCTAAAAATAAATCCAAGAGGTTGTCATCAAACACAAAAGAAAAAAGTATGTTTAGGTTAAAAAGATACTGACCAATTCCACACGCTTAAAGCCTGTTCCAGGACGTCTGCTCCCATTTTCAAGATCTTTGGACGTTGCAATTATTTGGGTCACAAGACTTCCTAAAATATAATTAAATTGTTGTAGACATTTCGTGTCATACTCATGCCAAGATGCTTATATTGAATATCCTACCATGAGTTTTTCCTTCAAGGTCCTTTATATGTGTACCATTTTTGACCTTAAATATAGCAACAATTAGCATAAGCCATCTTAGATCAAAGTACACGGAAAGTACACGGATTATCATAAGCAAAGAAGAGTACAATGAAACAATAATGAATATTTTTATATTTTCTACAATCATGATGCAACTCAAAATCCCCACTTTCAATATTCATCATAGCGATTTTTACCAAATTAACATATTTGTACTCACTAGGGTGTCTTCTGATGCCTCATCAGCAGCAGGTTCCTTTACAACAAAATTATCATCTTCATCATTATCAGGTGCTTCTGCACCATCCATGATAATGTTAGACACTGGTTTTGTAGTTTCTTGACTTCGAAAATACAAGAAATAAAATAATTGACGTCATCCAAATGTATAAAACGAAAACATTTAAAATAAAACTACCTTGGTGCTTCGTCCGGAGCTGCATTCACTACTCTTACTCGAGGGGCTGCTGGTCGAGCAGTAGGGGGCCTGGCCGATGCTCTTGCAAAGAATGAAAAAATAAATGCATGTAAATTATGCTTTCTAATAATAATATAATGTATTTTTCTATGGAAATCTTATACCTTCGAATAGTGCTGGTAGAAGGTCTCTTCTCTTTATCTGGTTCACCAATTTGCCCCAATTGGGTTTCGTGTGCTGCCGTTGATTCTTCAGCTTAAAATGCAACCACAGACAATACAAGCTCGCATACATGTATTTTTAAGTAACAATTCATGTGACAAACATATATCTCCAAGTAATCAATACACATGTTGTTTACCAGGCATATCACCACATGAATACATAGAAAGTCAGAAAAATGTCAAACCAAAATAGGGGGGAATATACCAATCATTATTTGTTTTTTCCTACTTTTTCCAATCACGTTAAACAGCAAATATCACTTGTGTGTTTGAGCATTATTTGTTCAAGAATCCAATACAAATTCATGAATGTTGTCACTCAGATACACCTTTTTCACCAATTAAGATTTAACGTCTCTTTGACATGAACCCAGTAAGTTATAGAAGTTACTGGACTTTCATTTGTTATGGCATAGGTCTACACGTTTTAAGATGAGAACCCTTTGCTCAAAACTATAGTAATTCTTACATGAGACTTACTAGAATTTGGTGCAGCACCTTCCATGTTTTTGGAATGTGATGGGAGTCCTGTTGGCGGACGTCCAGAAAGCGTGCGAGCAGCAGGAGCCTCAGAAGATGATTTATGAATCCTCTCAGAGGGCAATGGTTCAATTTCTCCATTGATGATTTGTGTAGATCCCAAAAGTACTGCTTCAGGTTCTAAGTTTTCATTTACCTAAAAAGTGTTATATTTACTTAAGCTGATGAAAGAATTAGTATCTTTTGAATATTAGCTTTTAATTAGGAAAACCGAATACCTGCTGCAAGTCGTTAATATCCTCATCAACCTCCTCGACTTTCTTCTTTTCAGGGCTCTTCTTAGGTGAAGCAGAAGAACTAATTTTCTTCTCCGGTGAACTTCGTTTACTTATTTTTTTCAAGTCTTTTGCAGCATTTTTGTCAATGCTTCTATCAGTATCTCTGCTCTCTCTGCGAATCTTGTTTTTGTCTTCAGATGTTGATTTGCTTTTGATTTTGTTTTGTGACCTTTCTCTACTTTTGCTTCTTTCTTTCTCATTACTTTCATTATTTTTGGTTTTTTCTTTTTCCTTGCCTTTAATATCTTTAATAGTTGGTTTGCTCGAGCTACTTTTCTTCCCAGATTCAAGATCAGATTTTCGAGAGGATTCCTTCAAGTCTGAACTTTTACCATGATTCCTTCCAACCTTCTGCGAGTCAGCTTTGGATGTTTTTTCCTGCTTCGCTTTGTCAGTTGACCTTGAGTTAGATGAAACCTTTAGAGGTTCACCAGTGGACGTCTTCTAATTTATGCATGTAAATATATATTTTTTAAATTAGTACATTTCCATCGGAAATATGCAGCAATGGTCAGCATTAACCTAAAGACGTACCTTTTGTTTTTCTTTACTATCTAACTTTTTGTTTTCATTGCTATCCATTTTTTCCGATTTTTTGGTGGAACTTTTAGTCGAAGATTTACTTTTAATAACTGGACTAGATAACGCATTATTATTCTGGAAATATGCCAATATTTGTTGAATATCAAAAAACAAATTTATAAATCAATTTTACACAAACTAGTGAATACGTACAGTGAGCAAAACTGCTTTTGATAACGCTTGCAGAAACTCGTTGGTTTTATCTGCTTCATGCCCAGCAACAGTTTTTGTTGGACGGATTTTTAAAGGTTCACCTGTCACCAAAACTTAAAAAACAATACCGTATCATATTTCGTTTGTAAAGCTTCACTATAACCTGGAATCATGTACATAGTAACATATGTAATGATTGAACTTACCAACATGATCAATAGCCTTTTGCAAAAATGCAATTTTGCTATCCCTTTCTTTAATATTTTCACTTAGCAGCTCTTCATCTGTGTATACACCTTCTAGAAATCCAGTGGTACTAATAACCTACGTTATAGAACAAGCATTTTTGATATGATATGGTACCACCCAACAGAAAAAAATGACGAATTGCAAAGACAGGGAAACGATCGAGTTAGTGGATACTCACCGACGTTAAAATATCATGAAGAAATTTAAAGGGTGGCTTCCGGAGTAACTTTTCGGTCAACGTAGGCTTCTTAATTATTTTCCCAAGAGATTCTTGCGTTTTTTGAATGATGGCAGAATCTAGTTCCTCTCCCATGGTTACCAGGAAGCGTTCCAACACAAAAAAGTATCGCTCTTTAATTTACATACCCAACTCAGTTCACGCGCAGTTAGTGAGACACTAGCTGCAGCTAAACATAAACTACAGACTTTCGAAATGTCCTTTCATGACAAAACTCATTCTGAATACACGAAAAGATCGTAAACGAGGTACACCAACAGCAATCACAATTTTTCCAAAAGGAATTTTTTGGAGCATGCGCACTACATAGCCTGCGATCAACAATGATGTCAGATAACGGAAATAAATATTCCCTATCCTTTTGCTTGTTGAGTCTTTTACGGGTGTCTGCTATCTTACGGCCATTTGTAGAAATCATATCATCATTGACATCATCATAAATGTCAGAAAATGGGAACAGGATTACAGGCCACTTACGGAAAACGGTTAGATCAGACAACAATGAAATAAATTACATTTATAAGTCAAATCTTCACATAAATTAATCAAAATTAAACACAAGCTCTTTCCTATATATTTTTTTTGTGAGGATTCGTTCTTGATGTAAAAATTAAAATAGATAATCTGTAGATAATCTCCACATTTTCACACCTGTCATTGTCAGGGTTATTTTTGATGTGAATAACATCAGCTACGTTTTTAGTTTGTTCCCACTTACTGTATACACATCCTTGTAAGAATCGAAATGCACCAAATATTTGAAAGTGAGCATAAGAATTATGTTTTGTTTCATCAATTTTAACATGTTTCTAGAAATTGCATTAAAAAAACTGATGACAGTAAAATCTAGTTGATTAGTAAAAAGAAATAGAAATAGGTAAATTAATCATGAATCTAAAATATACCAGAAATTTAAGCAGCAAACGTGCAAAAGTATTCCATACATAATTTTATTCATTTACAAAGTAAGAATCAATTAGCAATATCAGGATAACTGTATAACGGCTAGGGATTATTTGAAATAAACTTAAAATACTGTACAAGCAAATATTATTATAGATGTAACCTAGCTTGAATATAATTGATGGCTGTACATCAACTGGGTTATCCGTAGAAAATATATTTACTATATATAATATATATTTTAAAATCAGGACAGAAGTCACAGATAAGCTTGGCATGATTGTTTGCCAACAAAACACAAAGGCACCTAATGTCCTACTCTTATGCACTGACTGTAGCTGATCTGCAGGAAACAAACTTTACCCAACACCAGCACAACTACTGACGACTACTGTATATCGAGACCACAAAGCGAATGAGTAAGCAGCTGCAGAAATCTCCAATGGAAGACACGTTCTAGCTTCAGGATAAACCTTTCAAGAATATGGACGCAATCGAATGGAAACCAAAATAATGATAATCTTTTATAATATTATTCAAATTTATATAATTTGTTCGTGACTGTTTCATTATCTCTGCCAATAGGAGGTTGTTGTTAGATTCAGGCTATTTATGAAAGCCTAGATCGGGATTAATGAAGTAAATAAAATATGTGAAAAGTTGCTTACATGTACTGTATTTCATACTTTGAACTCTGAAATATCCATCATAATTGCTAATCAAACATCAGGATTTAAGCCGTATAGCAATTTAGTCTTGGTTTTTAAAGGTAAATTGAAATCACGTGACAGATAATGTATATTGAAATTTTAGTAGTGCCAAAATGTAATTTGGCAGTTATTTCCTAATGCAGGTCAAAAATGACTTAAAATTCTTGTGTTGGCGTTTCCTATCAGTACCTATCAATTTCTTTATCATACATGTCTTTCGTTGGCATTCCAAATTACAGTATCTTTTTCATTAACCACGCTATTGGCTAATACATTTTCCAAACAAAATATACATGTACAGTAGTTGCCATAACTCTATGATATGCTATTTCAACCCCAGACTGCAACATGGATTATATGACCAGATAGTTGATTCCGTCTAAATATGAAATGTCTCACCTTTGGATAGGAGAGAAAATCAGATTTTCAGTACCATCTTGTTTTGGATAATGCTCAGAATTACATACAGGGTATGGTGAGAAGATCCAGGACTTTTTGAAAGCAGACAGCTGAGCCACTTGAAGAGTTGCAAAGATGTTTTCGATAACAATTTCCATATGCAGTATTATTTGCATAACTACATTTTTCATACTTTTTGGAACTCAAAATTTCAACTCGATTTTTTAAAACAAGTTCACATACAGTATGCCCTTTCATTCTTCTCTAAAATCCATAACTTGGGATCTATATAGCTTTTGTCATTTGTGGCCATAATAAAACAAGGAGTAGCCCTGGAACATTCGCCCATTGTACCTGTGTATTCGTTGGTGGTTTTTCAACTAATTTGAAATAATTACAGCTGTGCATGCTGCCATGGCTAACAGACAGAATGTATCTGTTAACCACTCAGCAACTAATGTCCAAAGCACCATTGAGAACATTACACTCTAAATGCATACTTAAAACCCATTCAAAAAAGTAGGCAAAAGATGCACCCTGGCTTTTAAAATTTGAATGGAGGCATACATAAAACATCAGACATTGTACATTCATTGGTATTTTCAAACAGTGAAACTGGACAATTTAAAAATCTAGAATTATTAGACTTCAATGTTAAATGCTTGTACACTGTACTAATTAGCATGCAAAATTCTAATCAGTTTAGTATTAATCTTTAAAAGTAGCTTCTAACCAGAATAACTGTAACAAATGCAAGAATAATTTAATTCAAATCTTAACACAACAAAACAAGGTCATATGCATAATTTACTTTATATTGCTCACTGGGAAAGAATGCATTTCCTTCAGGCATTGCACAAGTCAACATAATAAACTAGATGGAGCTAGTAAAATACAAATTCTCAAAATCCAAATGAAACGTTCATTTTTTAAATAAATTACCAAGAATATGTGAGTTAAATTAGCAGGCATAAATATGCTCTTGTTAACTATGCACTGAAATCAAAATAGCTACTTGTAATTTTTAATTCGTGCAAACAAAGTTTCACTTTTCTTATTCCTGTCTAATTTCACTTCAAGTTTCTGCTTTTGCTTCGATCGTTTAGCTTGTTTAAAAAATGATGCTTGATTGCACATACCATTCCACGTACATATCTATCAATTAAAACCGAGCATATTTGACTTTCTAAAATTACACAGCAGTGTCACTAGTCCCACATTTCTATTGCTCATTATTTACCATTTCTTGTCAAGAAATTTAGACACCTAATATCTGGCAAACGAGCCATTGTCTTATACTATCACCTACGTGGAGAAAATCGTGGTTGCGTGGGTCCCCTGGTGAACGATCGGAGTTCGTATGCAGCTTTGCCATATATAGTGGCTGCATCCATATCGGACTTTCGAAAAATCACAATACGTATATCAGTGTGGAGATATATCCGGCCAGATTTTGAGCTTGCAAATCTTAAAAATAAAATCATTTCAGATAAGTGGAACTGTAGAAGTAAGATCCAAGCTAATGACAGATAATGAATTACATCCATATAGAAGTATTAAAACAAATGATTGAGTACCTTAAATGAATGAGGTATCGCAGCCATTTTCTTGCATCTGGATCTTCATCTGTAGCATCCATTGGCATGTAAAGTGTCCTTTGTCTTAAAAAAGTTTGACTTCGTGAATGCATGTCTCGAAGGTCATACATCACAACAAACATCTTCACTACCGTCCCATGAGGATTAAATAATGTCTGAAATACAATAAAAAGTTGATTGGTCTGCATTATATAACCATGTAGAAATCGCCATTCTACTTACAACTTGGATGGTTCCACTCTTTGGCACATGGTAGCCTTTTTTTCCTAGGTTGATGTGACCCTACATTAAAAACCCTCAAAGATTAACAAGATATACATACTTCAAGGCCAAATGCTTAGCTGGCTATTTAACCTTCACATACATTGCCTCGTTTAAAAAGTCCAAAGCCTTGAATTGGAATTAAAATAAATCGTATTTACTTTAGATATGCAGTTGAATGTGTGGCAGACTTTTTCCCATGCAAATTATATACGTTAACAATAAACAGTAAAAGTTCTTTTGAAAGGCATGACAAGTTTGCATAGTGATAAGCGAGCTAATCGCTGTATAACAGTGTGTAGACAAAAAAGTTGTTGTAATCACAGGAAAACTACATGTAAATGGAATACAAATTGTATTCGTATATTACATATCGTCACCTCCCTGAGATTGACATTTCATTGTGCATGTAAATCAACTGGACAAGCAATTTCTACTTGAAACATAGCATCTTTATGCTGGGAGGAGAATGATAGCATGGACCACTCCAACATTGAGGCATGAATTATCTTATTACTGACATTTTTTGAAATGTGCCATTGTTGCAGACCATAAGTAATATAGATAGTATAGATAGTAGCAAAAAACATTAAGAAATTGATATTTCAATATTTGAGTATTTAAAAACGATGAATATTGAATGTTTCATCGAAGAAGATAAAAAAACGTAATTAAGTGTGCCTGTAAAACAAACTTTCAATAAGTAGATGTACAATGTCTCCAGCATTTAAAGTTTAGTCTTTTTTTGGGAAATATTTTATTTTATTTATTTAAAATCTGGGCCCCAATCTCGAAAATATTTTTGGGCTATACTTTGGTATATTCTCTGCTACATGTACTGCCCAGTTCCATCGTAGGCCGCAAGTTGGCTTTTCCTGACAGCTTA
>JAQFYZ010002478.1:0-16851 GCA_034695085.1 Cylindroiulus punctatus
AAGCACACTTTTCCTAGCACCAGCGGATTGAACGTTATTTTGAGAGGCCCAGATATCTGGTCCACCCTGTATACAGTGTACATTATTGTAATTCACATACTATGCATATGAAGGTACCATGGCAGGAAAATGGAGAAAATCATATTTCAATCTATGTGATTGTGCAGGATTTCTACTCGTAAAATATATGTTGTAACTGATAAAATGTCCGCCGAGTGCTTCAGATGTGCTTAACCACGCTAAGCATGGTAAACTTCGAATTACATTAAAGATTGCCTATTTCTGGTGTAAAAAAGGGAAATAGGCCATACAACTTCACTCATGACTGTTGGAGCCGAAATAACAATTGATTAGCATGCAAGGTATAGGGCCACGCCTTTAAGTTGAACCCACCAATGATTAGGTCCCAGAAGCTAAAGGCCGTTTTGGACCAAAGTGTAATACCCATCTGAGGTCCCAGAATCAAAGAACCATTTTTGGACCAAGCTTAAGCCCCAAAATGTGATACAAATAAATAACATACATGTAGATACTGCAGTAGCTTTCAAGTGAGAACTGACGGGGAACTCGAGTGAGTACTATTGGAAGGAAATGATTGACCTTGCAAGATACTCATGAACATACCATCAAACAATGTCACAAATGACCATTTGCAGTCCTGATGTTGGAGCCAAAATGGTCCTTTGGAATCGGACTATATAGTTTAAAATATGGACCACATACACATGGATTGCTAATCAGTTTTTATTTCGGGTATCCGGGTATCTCTCGAAATGTTTTTTACCTTACGTAAATTGAAACGAACGTTATTTCAAAAACTTATAACAAGCGTGCTTTTAACTGTTTTAAGTACATTCACTGAATCTTAATACCCATATAGTAATTTCTATCAAAGGTATAGAATAACGCTAGCTGAAATCATTTTTGCATTTATATACCGACTGTTGGCTGTGCCTATTCTTTTTTCGAGCCTTAATTCACAAGTATATATAGTTAGTGAAGAATATAGTTGTTAAAGACCATTCACACAGTTGTATGAAACATGCAAGCACGAGGAATTTTAATGGTCGCTGAAGTGTTTGGACACACAGCATATATTAAATTTTCATTATGGGCATTTACAATAATTAGTTGCACTTGCATAAGTAATTAGGTGTACGTTCGTATATTGTGTAATTTAACTTCATACCAGACTAAATAGGTTTGTAACCGTGCATTTTAATCGAAAATTCAATGGCTTCGATTTTCGTTATTCCTACATCTTTTAAAAGGCCTTGCCTTGCATGCATTTGAAGTCATGAAGCCCCAAGCTGCACGATTGATTTATTCGGTGGGTGTAATTCCGATTCGATTCAATTTGCCGGAAAAGTCAAGTGAAATGCCCCCACCGAAAATCTCGCGTTTACTTGCATTGCTAACCTGCATAAATAAAACATGAAATTCTGAAGTTACTTCATAAACTGACGATGGATGGGGATTTCGCAATTTGTTAATGCCCCAGGCTAGCCGAGTATATGCAGGATTAAATTTCAAGAGGGTTTAAAAGCCAGTTTTAAAGCTTTTTGCAAGATTCGCATTGGTCCGACCTATATACTGATGAATTATGCATTAAGCATGATTGAATTTTTACGGTGTTATGCATTTATTATTCACTGCATTCGACCGTATTTTAACGCTAATAACAACCGCTTTTTTGATTATAAATTATGATAGGCTTACTCTCATCTGCAGTCGAATATTATGCATGAACTGGAAAGGTACGGTAAATGGAAATGGTCCATTTAAGTTTACAATACGCTCATATCAAAACAGTGATTTGATATTGTATAACAAGAATCTGAGCAACATTTTTAGCCAAAAATGATATAACGTTCAAATTTATCCATTGTTGTATACAGTTGTATAAACTACATGCATATATACATGTACAGGTTATCTAGTTTTGTAAGAAAAAAACTGCATTCGATATTCTGAAATGTGCATATTTAAAAGATGATTAATAGATTTCTTAAGATCCATTGATATTAAGGTTTACTATACAAGGGCCATCTTTAACAATACTGAAAAAATAGACATCTTGACGGAAATTTATTGCAAAGAATATGTGGAAAAAAAATGGTGTGTGGCTAGTTAAAATTTCCAAGTTAGCAGACATGGAAGGAAACTTGATTAGAAAACCTGACAACTTAAAAACAACTCCTCATAACTATCATCAACTGCCCACTGTATATTTTTTAGGAAATAGGAAACTAGTAGCATTTTCAATAAAAATTAGCTTACATTAATTTATTTGTAGAAATATGGGCTAGAAGAAATTTGTCCTTTATTAATGGAAATGTAGTTGTCATAATTGGTGGAAAATATTCCAATGGCCCAACCGCTATCTACAAAATATCCGGGATAAGCTTTACTGGAACTGCAAGTAAAATAAGCTTAGCTACATTTTGCACGTGAGTCGTGACCTTATCATAGAAACCTGGGACCCCTGTATGTTGCATGCTTGGGGCATGCCAATAAAACACTCCCATCGTTCGCGTTACAGCAGCCAACAGCATGTCAACAACATGCATGCAGATTTGTACAATTTTGTTAAACTTTGAAATATTAGTTTAGGACCATGGAGGATTGGTTCTAATTTTGGTTTGGTGAAAATATTACCATTGAAATTTAGACATCTGCCATAAGCAGGTTGTTTGTATTCCTCCTTAGCACATGGAGTGTGTGTGTGGTGTATACGTGTACTTCCCTTACTTTTCTCGAAAAATACTAACCCAGTGTTGTCCACAGTACGGTATTCAATGTTGCTAAATTTGGATGAAAATTTCTCATAAATCAGAAAATGAACTGCATTGGTATAGTAAGCATAGACCATCCATAGAGCATACGATTCTGAAGCCCAGTTATAATTTCAAAGTTGTTTAAAGGAGGAGGACGATGACTGTGCAGTAGTCTGAAATTGCTCATTTGGGACTATCAAACCTCTTTGTTGATTTATTTTAATTTCTAAAATTTTTGTTATGGCAAGTTGTGCAGTACTGCAATGCTTTTGATGCATGTTCCATAGCACATCTGTCCTTCTTCTATACTTTCTAATGGGAGCTAGGCCTGATGAATTGTTTTTTACATTTTTTTAAAGATCTACATTTTATTATTACATTCTATTAAAGATTAAAGAAATTCAAGGCAGCCTGAAATTCCCAAGTTATAAGTAGTATACCATAGCTAGTATTAATCATGTCTATCGTGTCTTTTTCATGGCATATCGCGTTCCAACAAGCAAGTCCATTCATGCTTCATATCCACTTTTGGTCTTAAGTTGGCTTTCCTAATTTTCCGACCCTACCCACATGCAAATCTCTTAATTTTTTTCAAGTATGAGCAGCGCCACCAAGGTGCCATGGAAGAAATTGCACGAAAAGATGTCTATTGACAAAAGCGCCGCTGGGAAATCCCCAGTAAATTCTTGCAAGGTATCTGGAAACACTGGAACACTCCGCCCTAATTTTCTTAATTTTTTTAATGCTGCGATATGATTGGTCTAAGGTAGAACAGATACTCGTAATTTTCTTCTAAATTTCTATCATTTTTTATCTTAAGAGAAAATTAAATACATGATTACATGCTTAAAAACATAGATTACATGTGGACAGTTAGCTTGACAGTAGGGAATTGGATGCCCCATGCATGGCCGACTTCTGATTTCGGATTTCCGAAACATTACTGACGTGAACCTTCCGTGGACAACCCTTTATACATGTGAATAAAAAATGAATACAGTAAATTCATCGTTTGCTAGAGCGGCTCTGTAAACATTACATGTATTTCTTTTAAAATTTATGCATGCAAGCATCGATTGCACTAAAAATAGATCACGCTGGATTATTGAACCTGCGCTTTTTCATGACTTGGCAAAGCAAATCCAGAAATTACGCATCGCTGGTTCGATTTAGTATACCCCTCGCGAGTCACTTTTGTTTTAATTTAGCACTGTGTATGCGTGCATTTTCCTGCTCGTGCTTCCCTACTCCATCAAAAAATTGGTAACAGTTATAAATCGAGTTAGCTTTCATTTTACAAAGGAATATAAATGCTGTCAATATGCCAGCGCTGGATATTGACTGATCTTCATATTATGTCAATCGAAGCGGATGTAGGAAGGGGGATCCGCGTATCCCAGCGCTCCCCATTTTTGTCACTAGTGCTTCACACATGCCTCGGTGGGGGTAATGTGTCGCCACATTGCAGACTCGTTAAAAGTATTCTCTGGAGAAATGCAAAGAGGTTTCCATTGAAATTCCCCGCTCGTTAGGCGCGTTTCGGAAATGGAAAGGTAACACATTTTGAAAATCACATTTCCATACATGATCGCCAGAGTGGTGCCAAGTGGCACGTAAGGAGGTGATATTGGATAAATATGAATGCTCGTTCAAGTTCGCAGGCAACGTTCAAATGGCAGCAATCATAGCAGCCAACTGCTGCATCTGTAGGACATTGTAATTCTAGCCGACGCCACGCACTCAAGTTCTGCTCTAGCCCACTGTAGCTTTTACTTTGCTTGGCGAATTATCACCGCTGGCTAGGGGAATGCATGCAAATTGTTTTAGGCACACGTCGTCCACAGCCTTGTTGGGCCCATTCTGAACATGATGGCAGAGACAGGCTTGTCGAAACAGCACATGATTTTAAAGTCGAAGTTACATGTATGCGAAACGTGCACTCTAAAGAAATCCCATCTTCTAACAAAACTCTGATGGCATCTTTTTCTTGTCCCCACATTTGAGTTGGGGAGATGGCAACTTCTCTACAACTTGCAAATAAGATGCTTAAATTAGCATCTTGTTGGTGGTCTATCTTTGGTGCACAACACTAATGCTGTGACATGCCATATCTTATTTTGATCCCTCATTTTAAATAGAACTTTTGGGTACAACCATGCACTTAATTTAAGTTTGTCAAGTGCACCTTGACAAGTTACATCGCAAAATATATAATATAACATAATATCAATATAATATTATAACTAATATGATATACATGTACATGTAAGCTAGAAGTTGGGAAAGCTAGGCAAGTTGCCCACCCATGCATGTTATTTAAGATTTATATAAACATTTGAAATGCCGTTTGATGTTTTACTAATTAAAGAATGGTTCAAGACACTGTTCTAACATGTCTTTAAGTTATTTTCATGAAATACCAATGTCAACTCCTACCGGTGTTTTGTGACTTGATAGGAATGTAATTTCAAGAGATCGTCCTTTGCATATGACCTTCCAAACTTCGTAATCCGATAAAATGTCTTCGTTACTGATATTTGCCCAATGTTTGTGGTTAAGGCGTGTCCACACTAATAAAACGTGTGGTATTGTAGGATTATTGACCAAGTTTCAAACTAAAAATAAAACCTTTTATATAGGGTGATGTTTGATAAACAGTTATTTTCATATAAAGCAACTTGTATGTTGCATGCACAACATGGATATGAATGACTTTGAGATGAAAGTGATATGTTGTACAACGCGTTGCATATACTGTAGAGCCGGGACCACACTATAATACAAAATATTTTTATCGCATATGGCCTCAGGGTATTCTCGTAGGCGCATTTTTGACTGTTGACCGATCAGTGGTCAAAAATGGCCTTGTTTGCGCCTTAAATGTTTTGTTATGATATATTGTGACCCCGACTTTTCAGTATCAACACCCCTATGCTGCCCCTCCGCCATAAACACAATATAGGTGATTTTCTCCTAACTCCTCGCATGCTTGCATTGATTGCTCTTGTATAGGGGCAGCGAAATAAAAAGCATGTTTTGGTAAGCTTTTGTCAGGGTAGGTTAGGTAAGGTTAGGCACACAAAAGAAACATGGGGAAATGATAAAAAACTTGAAATATATATTTAGTGCATATTTGAAACAGTATAGAGTAAAGATAATGTCTGAGCATCGGTATTGGTGAATATTCACATGTAAAATATGAAATATAAGTACTATTTGGAAACAGTTGTAGAAATATAGGATTTTAATGAAAAATTTTGGTATAAATATAGCACTATACGAATATCCTTTCTCGTTCGTTTTCGACCTAACCCCAAATCCAGTCACACACCTGCAAAGGCTCTTATCGCTGCACACATTAGGAAACGCTGCACTAATGTATAGACTTGCAGTGGTTCACAAATGATCGAAATGTCATTAGGTGATCAGTTTGTTGGCGTTATAAATCCATTTGAACAACCTCTAAGCTGTCACCCTTCATCCCATCTCAAATGTTGGCAATATCTGGTTTTTGGTCTACGTGCAGGTGATTGCATGGCAGATAAAATGCGATGTCCATCGTCATTTCAGGACGTCAAGCACAAAAGTGAATTAATGAAAGCGGAGCACGTCCGAAATCCCTCTTCCCTGCCCAACAATTATTGTCACCCCTCAGATTACATAAGTTTCCCTTGGGAATCATGAAGGAGAGAAAAGGGGAGAAGCTGTCGTCCTGATGGACCAGTTGACACATTAACGAAAAAGAGGACGTCATTTCGATGGACAATCTAAGTCTTAAATTGTTTATAAATACATGTATGCTTCAAACATGTAAACCGGGTGATTCTAAACTTTCACTGTAATCATTTACATGTTTTAGAATTTCTCTGTAGAAGTATTTAAAAAAGTGTAAAGGCACTACATAAATACAATATTGTTCATAGTTGAAAGGTGTTTGCACTTTCGGAATTCAGTATTGATTTATACCACAGTTTTGTGAAAGTCTGAAGTCAATTACGTAAACGAATCCCTTATTATAAAGTGCACTTCGCAATAAAGTAATTAAAGAAATGACGGAACAGTGGTTACATCATCTTTGCGAGAATTTGATGGACATATAACCACTTCCAATAATGGCAAAAATGCAGCAAACATGCAATGTTATCTACAATTTCATCGCTTAAATAATAATCATATTTGCTCCTGATGATTGAATTACATACCTTAATGTATTAACATTAAGTTATGCTTTGTAAACTAATTTAACATGCATGCATAAGTCGCATATGATATTACATATGACCTGCAGTGCACAGACATCCGCTCTTGAGTGGATCCATTACTTAGTTTGATAAATACTTATAGTTTGTTGCACATCCATATACATGTACAGTGCATACACTAAACGGTACATGTACATGTATGAGCATCATTGGGCTGTTGTTTCTTGTTATTGGACTATGTTGAGTTATTGAATAGCGTAGATTTTTCTTAGAAATTTGATAGCATACTTTGCATGGTGTATGGCGTTGTGCAACTTTTAACTTGTAAAAGATGAGCTGAAGTTTGAAACAGCAACATATTTGGTCGCAAAATAAAAAGGAACCTTTTTTCAACATTAAAATCAAGGGATAATGCGCATAGAATTGTAGAAGTTTATGAATGGGGATACTCGCATTTTAAAGATGTGTTATTTTTATCAACACTGACACATCTTCATAGAATTGTTATAGCAAAGTAAGTTTTTTCTTTTATCTTGGATTCATCGGTCTGTTTTCGCCATGGGTGAGGTGTATATTGCAGTTGTACATGTAGTTCAGCAGCTATTTGTGATTTCTGTGTTGCATACAATGTCAATCATCATGATTAGACTAATTTTTTATTACATACTTGTTTACTTCCAAATGAAGGTATACAACATTATATATACCTTCATTTGGATGTTCCATTTTCCCATATGTAGGCAATGCAATTTTTACCTGATATTCTCCCGTTAAACTTCCTTATAAGAATTTTTTTGTATACCTGATAAGAATAAAAAATTTAACGTAAATTTTGGATTCTTATCATTTATGTATGTAGACCGTTACAAATTTTGGGAGCCGACATTCACTTTGTACCGCTATATGGTACAATGATGGCGACACTGAAAAACACCATTGCTCCATGCAGTTGACCTTTACATTGTACTCTATTGCATGAGTTATTGGATATTTATCTATTAAGGTGGAAAAATGTGAGAAAACAAGCTGAAATTTACGAAAGAGGGTATTGTATGCTGTGTATTTAATTACCACAATGAAATGCATATTCAATGTTATTTTTTTCAATTTCATGAGGATCATTTTTGTAATGATATTTGTCATAGCAAGGGATAAATTAAAATGATGAAATGCACAGCTTTAAACAGTAAAACAATTTTGCACTGAGCTAAATATACAGCTTGTTAACTGTAGTAATGACGGCCTATACATGTATAACGTCACTCATTCCCTATTGTAATGGTCTATAATATTTGTTTCTCTATATAGCTGCTCTTGTAAACCAACAAATTTAAAATAATTCAAAAATAAATTAAGTACTCCTTTCACCATCCTTCATGGTGGAAACACCTTAATTGTAAGCAGTTTTTTTTTAAAATATCGACATTCCTATTAAATTTGTAAAGTATTATTGTGCATTGACCTGGGTTTACCACAAGCATTCTAACTGGTATTGACAAGGTGAAGTTCACGACACTTTCACGTTCCATAAATAAACAAGAGTTTTCTCAGTGAGGCTACATGTACTTGTTCAGGATACAGGTGCTAGTTGGCCTCATAGAAGGTTCCATGTTGGTCCATGTACCGTTTAGCATTCGTTTGCATGCGGCACATTGCCACTTCAAATCAAAAAAATTCCATTCTTTACCCCCTCAGACATTCCAGGCTTCGCTACCGTCTCATTAATCATTCTCTCGCCAACTTCATTATAGAATCCTTCTACGCATATAGGTTCTAATTCCAATCCCCAGAAGCATTGCACTGTCATTTTCACCATTTCCTATTTACTGAATGCGCGTCAGTGTATTAGCACGTACTAATACGCTTATAATGGGCCGCAGATTAGGTCGTCTCACCTCTTGATTGTTCTGCTTGCCAACGCTAATGAACGAGTGATTTTCATAATGGGAATGCACGCGCACGATGTGATTGAATGCAATTGTTGGGCCTCCAAAGGCAGTCATTAGAATAAAAGATGAGCAGCTCCAAAAGGATTTAATAGGCGTGCACTACACGAGGACGGGCTTAATATGCTGACTCGCAGAAAGGATAGAACGCTTGTTAGCCCCTTAAAGGGGATATGCCAACAATGGAAAAATTCAAAGGGTCTGTGTTAGGACATAAACAGTTGACGACAGACTTCAGATTAGATGGAGACTGGGATATTAGTTCTTCGCAATAGGGAAATTTTACAAATTTCCAAAACGCGCAAAAACAATTTATTTAGAAATAATATCACCATCGAAATAATTTGCAGTAAGTTTCCGTCCTTAAATGTGCCTAGGTTTCTCTTACTTTCATGTTTAAAAATAAAAAAAATGTCGACAGATCGTAATGACGAGCAGACATGTTTGTGACGTCACAATTTTGCATCACACGGTGCAATGTAGTATAAGCGCCATAGCAGCGCTACTGTACAGGCATGAAAGAGTGCTAAAAGTTTGATAAAAAGCTGTCGTGAACCCGTTTGGTGACACCAGGCCGAAAATTTGGACATCGTAAATTAATGTTTAGGTCGATCAAAGGCCTAATGAACGACATTCCATTCGAAATCTGCATTATTCAATGTTTTCGTTTCCGTTTTTCAACGAGCGATTTGGAAATCAGCAGAAATCATGCAGAAAAAGATTTTATTAAACTTCGTGTTAAGCCAATAAAATCTGAAATTTCCCTATTTCGGCCCATCTGCATGAAAATGGATCTTCAGAATATGGCAATAATATGTCTAAAAATTGTAATACGTGTATTATGACGACAGGCATTCTGAGAAATCTTGTAGAAATATTGGTAAAGTTGAAATATAATGTCTGCATTTTATGAGAGAGGGGGTTAAATGATGAATGAAGTGCATGATTTTGACATATTGATGCTTCCAAAATTGTCTTTTGTGATCTAGTTTGAGAAAAAAATTCTATAAAAATATGCAGTTGGTTCTCCCTTCATTATTGTTTTATTCTTGGGATATTTATGTTTGACAAAAAGCCCAAATACGAACTTAAGGGTTGAAAGTGGACAGTCCACCTTGGAATTTTGTGATGACCATACATGAACTTCACCTGAACGTACCCTGCTTCCCAAACCTGGGTAAATTACCCAAAATTAGGTTAAGCAGGTTTGTGTGCTGTTGCTTCATGTTCATGTATTTATTATTAGCTTAACTTTTTTGTATTGTAATATGCCGAATATTTTACCAGGATTGGGTGAGTGACTTAGTTTAGGTTGACAACGACTTTGATGTGAGCAGTTTCTGCAGGGTAATGGATGTTTCGGGTTAGGCTCACTTGATACACTGTTTTGGAATTGATGAAAGTGTACCAAAAAGTGTTTTGAATATTTTTGAACTCCATATTGAATGACCCATCCTTGCATGATCGATGATAATAATGGCATCATGTTGACACGAAAATGATAAGTGAATGTGTCCAAATGGATTTTAAACCTGTCAAGATATTTTTTGCTTGCCATGTGCATCATGGAGGCGTTATTTTAAATAAAACGAGGATCATTTGGTTCCATGCATGTACAGTAAACGTCTGTGAGAATGACGTTCTGCTAGATAGGTGCATGTACTCGTAACCCAAAGGTCTATTCACGATAAATAACCTTTCCTGCTGGACAAACTTCTCGATATGGATTTTCGGTTTTTCGGATGTGTATGCTATAGGAACCACTTATATATTTTAACTGGCCGTGCAACAACTCTATACCGTTTGTTAGACATACGCCTAAGCCAGGCACCTTCACGCTCTATATATTAATTGTGTCGAAGGCGTCTGATGAGTGACGAGCATACGCTGGATTTCAGACATGTTTTTCTATCCGCTTACGTGAGTGTGGGTGGATTTTGTGGTAAAATGGTTGTCATGTTCGTTCGTTAAGTAGGGATTAGGACGTCTATTCTGCTGAAAAATATTGTCTTTAGCCGTCGTCGTATAGCAGTTTGGCAGGGGGAGAAAGCGAGAAAAAAGAGACACGCTCTCGTGTAGAAATCATTAAGCTTAATGCCACGTACGCTGTTGACGTTCAGCCAAAGATTAGAAGCAATCTAATCCTGTATTTACATAGTAAATTAGACTTTTGGAAGCAGTTCCCCACTTCGCTCGTGTGTTTTGCATTATGGGGACGGGGATAATTCCGAGGGAGTTTAATCAAGATGCTCGCTTGACAGCAGCAACCAGCTTCAGCTTTCTGTCGCAGATTTGCGAGCGATAATGAGTTGCCAATTGATGTCCTGCAACGCGCGCATGAATAGTAATGTCGGAATTTCGCATCTGCACGCTCAATCTCTACTCAGTTTTTAACTATTCCATTAGCTGCGAAGCGTCTTATTCAGTCGCATTATGCATGTACCAGTGTCTGTTATGAGGCCAGAAGTAAGCGAAAAAAAGTGTACTTGTACTGGCACATTTCAACACTTTCAGCAGTTTCAGTTGGTTCTTATTGGCACATGTTAGTGCCATCAAAATATCGCATTGGATAAACATCACCCATTGGACAACAAATTTTCGCTTATCCTTAATTGAGCACGAGAAAGCTTACCCAGAGATGATCCATCAATAATTGATAAAAACATTTACGAACATTACAAAAAAACCTGGGTGGCCATTTTGTCTCGCTCGCTGACGTTACTATGGTTGTACTGTTTTGATAAAATTCACCATATCCTGGAAAACAATATACGCTCGTACAAATTTGGTTACTTGACGAAAATCCATCAATAATTAATAAAAACAGCCAATTTATTCATTGCATAGGGAGTGACATATCGCCCGTGTAATTTGAAAATGAAAAGTGGAAGACATGCACATTTTCAAAAAGATTTCATCATTTCATGCCACTTGCAATTTTTGTCTAATTTTGCAGTTAATTTTTTCTTAATTTTCTCTTGAGGCCAAACATAATAGAAAATTAGTTCTACTTTACTATCTGTTCCACTTTAGACCAATCATATCGCAGCATTAACACAAATTAAGAAAATTAGGGCGGAGCTACAGCCAGTGTTGCCAGATTCTGCATGAATTTACGGGATATTCCGTCGGCGCTTTTGCCAATGGACATCTTTTTCTGCACTCTCCTTCTCCATGGTGGCGCTGATCATACTTAGAAAAATGAAAAGATTTTGGGATAGGGTCAGAAAATTAGGGAAGAACTAGACCAAAATTAAGCCAAAAAAAAATTACAAGTGGACAAGAAGCATTAGACATTTTCTAGAAGCAATTTATTTATTTTTTATTTTTTTGGGAAACAAGTGATCTCGACCTTTCAGTTCAATCTCTTAAGCCATTAGAGGTCTGCCTATCTGCTCCCAGCTTTCATTTCAAATGATTTGGCGATGAATAGCGATAAATGCATCAGCGAACGTGCAGACAGGATGCACACCCAACGCGTCTGCTGTGCTAATAGGTTGCCGGTCAATAGAACGCATGCCAAAATTGAACAACTTAATCAGGATGCAGGGCCCATGAGGGGTCGACCGGACTGCAGCTTCTGTACCCCCCTCGCCGGGTCACCATTCTCCTTTATCACTTTGTCCAGTGGTGCTCTTATCTCCAGCATTAACACACTGTTGTTGCACTCGCGTGAACCCCCATAATAACATGCACCTCAAACGTCTGTCTCCAGTTGTTGTTATTAAATAAAAGGAGAGGACAAGCTTTTTGAGAAAACTTCAAAGACCACCAACTGGGCCATTTTCTCAACGTCAAAGCGTTGCCAATTTTCGCCAATTTGCACCCGCACGAGTGTTTATCTCTTCTGCTGGCATCCGTTGTCCGAATGCCAAGGTGAAGCCCCTGCCCTCCCCCACCCCCGTGAGGTTCTTGAGGGCCCGGCCCTAGGCACCTACCTCTCCTCTATATACCCTTCGATCTCTACACCCACTCCAGCCTTTCTGCGCCTCCTAGTCAGGGTTGATTGTCGAGAGGTGATGAGTAACAATGAATTGCCTGAAAATCATTCTTATCCACCAAGCATGAATTGAGAATTAGGCCCGAGGAGCACATCTTCGGGAAAAGAAGTAAGAAGCACATTTTTGCAAAATAACTCATTGAGCGAGTATATGGGGTGCGCCTGGAAGTGAAACATTCCCCTTGAAAAAAGGTTGGCCAGAAAGAATGCGAATTAAAAATCTGCTCTACACTGTAAACCGTAAAAGTACAAATGCAGTTTTTGTGGGGTACAAATGTACATTTGTACCCTTTATACCATATATGTGCCCTAAGGGATGAATTGATTTAAATATTTGCACCTCAAAGTACAATGTACCCCTAGGAACACATGTCAAGGGTACACATGCGATGAACGTATGTACCCTTAGGGTGTGTATATAGTTTCAAAACATTTGTACCCTTAAGGTTCAACATTTGTACTTTTTCCGTTTAGAGTGTATAGGGCGTGTATCAGAGAAATTAGGCTATAGGTGATCAAGCAAATATCTTTTTGCAAAACTTGCATGTGCATCTATAACAGAATTGTGCGTTGAATTTTATTAGCAAATACAGTTGAGAATTTCGGATATGTCATCAGAATTTACATGAGGTTGTGGAAGGGGGTATTGAGGGGTGGGGGTTAATGGCGTATTTCAAAAAAAAAAAAATTCAATGTAAAGATAATTTGTTAGGTCACGTACAGATGAAAGTATGACTAAATTCAAGTAACTTATTTCCAATTCTTTTTTGATACCATGTACCCTTTGGCCAGTAGAGTGGCTTTGAATGCTAGGGTGACAACTCAAGAATGGATGCACAGGCATCAAGTACAGTATGTATATATAGCATGCCTTAGGTTTACATTGAATTATAAAGTTGGATGTATTCTTTGTGATCACAGTTAACGTGGGGCACCCCGGCTGTAACGAATTTCGTTAACACCTACTTGGAAGGGGTAAGTGTTAGTAATCACATCATATTCTTATAGGAAGTTGCAACTATGTTTTTTGATTAATCAAATTACCCTTATTGGAATGTAATATGCAAAGAAGTTGCAAAATGTGTTTTCTCATGTTTTCCCAATAATCACTGTCCTGACATGTTGAAAACGTTCCATTTGTGAAACATGGACACTTGGCTATGAAATTGTGCCTTTGATATTTGCAAAGGTCATTTAAATGTTTAAACTTGTTAAATATGTACAATTTTATTTACTACGTGATACATCAGTTTCCAAGTCAGTGAAGTGTGCAGGTAATTTGGAAAATGTATGCGCCATTCTACCTGTCATTACCTAATATGATATACAAGCTGGAAAATGACATCACATTGGGTGTCCACTTTACAATATATGGTTTGAAATATTTATTCATGAATCGAAACAAGGCTTTCCTCAATGTCCCCCCTCCTCATACGATTGACAGTTAAGAATGATGAGTCGAAAATAAACTATACACTTGTACTTCCTCTGTCTTTATGTGATGTCATTTATATCCTTCATGAAGTATACATCCGCAACATATGCATTTCGATTTTATTATTCCATGGGTTTAGTTATATTCTGAAGGGGATTCCCAAAGTCGATTCAAGAAATCAAGTAGATTGCAGGAAACATTATCAATAGCCAGTCTTTAATTTAAAAATGCGCACACTCACAACGTCGTTACGAGCAACAACGTACGACATTTGCGCTATTAAATCATATGTGCATGCATAGATTACAATGCAATCTTAATTGTATGCAACTTTGACGTAGTTCGGTCTCGTGTGAACATCGTTTCAAACTTAACTTATTTCGGCCAAACGAGAATTGGATTTGGGAAATAATTATTAACTATGGTTATTTCTTGGCGTCATTTGTCGTCACAGCTATATAGTGTGTATTCTTTGACTGGAACTCACTTGACCTGATATATACGAGCGTACTTCACATTTAAAAGTAACTACTTTTTTCTGTGTATAATTGCACGATTCAAAGCCACTACATCGGAGAAAATGGTTTTTCATCAAATAATTATGTATTTCAACAATTCAATTTTTTAACGTAAACGTTTGGAAATGAATAAAAATGTTGAACTTCATGGAACGCTTGCATTTTTGTTCTAAAATATGGAGAGGGGTATCCTAACTCCGAAATGTCATGTACACGGTATGCAGAAAGTGTTTTTATATTGGTTACACATTTTATTTCTATCTGAGCGGTTTTAAGGATTTCCGAAAAACTTCTTTGCACTTAACTCGCTTATTTAACTCGGTGCTTATTTCAATCCATATATGCATGAAGTTTATTGACGGCTCGTGTGTATCTGGAAGCAATGTTACCGACATAAGGTCGTCGAAGTTAACTTTTTCATCTCCTGCATTTGTTCCCAACAATAGTTCGCTTACGACTATTAATCGTACAATTGCTGACGAACACATTTTAGCGATATAATAATCGTCCACCAAATGTGTGCGACATTGATTCCGTGAACCGTCACAAGTGCATGCATGTCAATTTTCAGAAAAATACATGTATTCAACAAACATTGCAGATTGTGAGTCACTTCTTCATTTCTGGTATAGCTTTTAAAAATACCAAAAATAAATAATAAAACCTGCGATGACACGAGCAGTTTTAACTAGAATTAATTGAAATGAAATGTGAAGTCATTTTGACGAATTATGCTTGTGAGATTTCTTGTATACAGTAGAGCTTCGATTATCCGGACTAGTGGGTACCAAGGGTAGTCCGGATAATCGAAATCCATTAAGAGCACTCATTTTTGAATGACACAGTAGTATGTACAGTCATACATACAACAAAGACAGAAACAATGTCAAAAACAATACATATTAATGCATTGCGATGTACACATCGCCA
The DNA here is from genome assembly GCA_034695085.1 of Cylindroiulus punctatus. Lineage (NCBI taxonomy): Eukaryota > Metazoa > Arthropoda > Diplopoda > Julida > Julidae > Cylindroiulus > Cylindroiulus punctatus. The sequence continues at coordinate 15,809 of JAQFYZ010002478.1, forward strand.
TTCACATCAACCTACATTTTTTAGAACACATCCGGATAATGGATGTCTGGATAATCGAAGCTCTACTGTACCATACGTGTGCATTGCAGGTATATTAGGATGAGTTCCAAATTTTTTTATTAATTGCTATATATTCTGCATTTGCTTTCACTTAAATCGACATGGTTCTTAAATTTCAAGTTCTTCGTGTAATTCAAGTTGTAATAACTTTCAAACAGTTGGGTAACATGCATCAACCAACAGCATCGTGGACCAATCCCTAATATACTATATGTACATGCATGACGTTTCCTCAAATATGGGCGTTGTTGCGGGCTGGTTCGTCATGGTGAAAACCTATCAACCCCACGCTGAGGTGTCTATTGAATAGGTGACGAGCGTGTCACAGATGGACACAATGGCTCTGCAGGAGGACTTAGCTGGGATTTGACATCTAAAGCTACTCCTGCCATGTCAAACCAATGCGAGCTTGATGGACTCATGCGTGAAAATGGCTGAAGAGACTGCTTTCGTATATTTTCCAAATTATGCTGGTGAATTCAAATTGACAGATTTTCTTCAAATTCTCAGATGCAGTGCTGACAGTAACACAGTGGAGCTTCTGGTCCTTTATGCTTCATTATACGTTAGGCTGCTGCCCTTCTTGGTCCTGCCTATAATTTGTCATTTCTTCCAATAAGCTGTAGTGCCCTCACCTTGATGACAATCATAGTGAAGGCCCTTAGCGCATTATTTGCATAAGTGATGGACATTCACGACGTACACTCGCATCCACGTATGGTAAACTCTTCTTTAAATGTGACAAATAACTCCAACTGGTCTATAAAAATGTCTTTGGTCGCATGAAGTTGTGCGGTAAAACGTGTCGTTTGAGAGTGCTTGAGAAACCTGCACATGTTACGAAAGAATGATGACTATCCCATGAAACATTTTTCTGTCATAAGAAGAGCATATTCTTGCAACGACCCCATGAAACATTTTTTAAAGCCATTAGTAATGACGATGTCATTTTCGAGTCTTCCGAGACCATTACAACAAAATTA
>JAQFYZ010002479.1:0-16847 GCA_034695085.1 Cylindroiulus punctatus
TTGTGTTATTAGATGCGCCATCTTGAACTGGGAAGTTGTGTTACTAGATGCGCCATCTTGAACTGGGAAGTTGTGTTTCAAGATGCGCCATCTTCAATTGGGAAGTGGTGTTACTAGATGCGCCATCTTCAATTGGGAAGTTGTGTTACTAGATGCGCCATCTTGAACTGGGAAGTGGTGTTACTAGATGCGCCATATTGAACTGGGAAGTTGTGTTACTAGATGCGCCATATTGAATCGGGAAGTTGTGTTATTAGATGCGCCATCTTGAACTGGGAAGTTGTGTTTCAAGATGCGCCATCTTGAACTGGGAAGTTGTGTTTCAAGATGCGCCATCTTCAATTGGGAAGTGGTGTTACTAGATGCGCCATCTTCAATTGGGAAGTTGTGTTACTAGATGCGCCATCTTGAACTGGGAAGTTGTGTTTCAAGATGCGCCATCTTGAATCGGGAAGGCCCCAAGGCAGAAGTGGTGTTTGTTACGCAGTACGTCAGCTGCTGATTGAAAGACGAATGCTCAGTCAACTTCGAAATTGAAAACGCGAATAAGGTGGAAAAAAACAAACAACTTGTTGTTGGAATAACATTGGGGGCTTGAAAAGCGGCGGGGGTCGTTCGTGAAGCCTATGTCACATTGATTGGGTTACCATCATCTCCAGCTTTCTACCTTGTCATCATTGACCAAAAACTGTCGATTTTTTGAAAAGAAAACTTGACTTTCGTGGATAACCCAAGATGTAGGGCATCAGCGGTGTATAATCCAGTGTGTAAAGTGGGGGCTCCAAAAACGAGCCAATCAGCGCGCTGGTGCGCCTCTGCGGCGAGCCCGGCGTCGAACAACAGTTGGTCCGGCCGCCGTCGGGCGGCGCGCAGGTGCCAACCGTCGTCTCGCGCTTCCATTCCAAATTTTCCAGTTGTGTTTTCCTTTCCCCCCTTTGCCTTCTTGTACCTTCTTCTTCAGTCGACAACAGCGAGTGGCAAAGTCGAGGCAGGCAGGCCGTTTTTACGCCGCATCAGAAGCCAGGATCTGTTTTTGGATTAATCGCGCGGATTTGTGCGGAAATAGTGCGGAAAACGACGGTTGGCAAGTTCCATTCAGTTCCACTCAAGTGTTTTCTACGGTAGTAGTCCCAGTGTGTCGGTGCCAGTGTTGGCCCGTTGACCAGCCAGGGGAGCCCCGCATGCCACTGACCTCCATCCGGCGGCCAGGCAGCGTAGTTTCGCCTGCAGTATTTCGCGCTCGGGATACCCCACCACACTCTGACACTGGCAATGCGTGCTGGAGATAACTAGGCCTAACTAGCAGGGGGCGAAAGCATCAGAAAAGGGGTGAGTAAAGTAACGCTGCGGCATCCAGAGTTTTTCTACGGGCCGCTTGGTCGGCGTTTTCGACCGTTTTCGACCGTTTTTCAATGTTTTTCAATGCAAATAATTAGCGCAAATTGGGCGAAATTTTAATGGCTCGATTCGAAATCCGCGTTCGAAAAATAATTCGAAATAGCGATTCGAACGCGGGCGCGAGCTCACGTGACATCTCGTTCGAACGTTTCGCGTTCCATTTTACTTCCACACATACTGTATGTGACATACACTGCAATTTGTTCGTTAAACAGTTGAAGAGTGAGTAATTACTTTAAGGATCGGCTTGCGATACGCCCGATTGATTCGTTGAAAATAATAATTAGCGCAGAAACGACCGATTTTGCGATCGTTTTGCCTGAGAAAAAAAATCGAATTGACGTTGATGGGGTGGGATTCGAACGCGGGCACGAGCTCACGTGACACATTCTATTCGAACGTTTGCGTGCGCCGGTGTTCCATTTTTTGCGTTCCATTTTGCGTTCCATCAATCAGTTCGTAACAAGAGTGAGTACGTGTAATTAATTATTTTAGGCTCGTATTCGTTAAGTTATATGGTTTTTAAGATTCAGTTGTTGAAGGTTTAGTTGTGGTTTAGCTGTTTTTAGGCGTCTGTCGATGCGGGGTAAAGTTTCGGGGGAAAAAGCTTTGGTTCGATTCGAACGTCGTCGTTCGAACACCGGTGTTCCATTTTTCATTTTTGCGTTTTTGATATTTTTGGTTTTTATTAATTTTTTGTTTTGACTTCGGGTTTCGAGTAGTTTTTCTCGTCGTGTTTCTTCGCGGAGTTTACTGGTGTTTATCGTTGTCGATAGTTGGCAATTAATATCTGGGAATCGAGGCTTTGAAAGGTATAAAAAGATGCGATGGAATGATTTGGAATCGAACGTGGAATTTCATTGGTGTTCCATTTTGCATTTTTGGTTTTTATTAATTTTCCGTTTTGACTTCGGGTTTCGAGTAAGTTTTCTCGTTGTGTTTCTTTGCGGTATTAATCGTTGTCAAAAGTTGGCAATTAATACAGTATCTGGGAATCAAGCGGTGATGGATCAAAAGCTGTGATGGAATGATTCGGAATCGAACGTGGATTCTCATTGAAGTTCCATTTTGGGGTTTTGTGGTTTTGGTTTCATTTTCTTTCAACTTTTCGATTTTCAAAAACTTTCAGTTAGTGTTTTATTTGTGCAGGGCTTTTATTAGATTCGGTTTCAAAGTTGTTAAGGCTTTTCCCACTCCGGGTTGGCCGGGATCTAGGCTTTCAGTGGAAAAGGATTTGGTGGAATCGAACGCCAAATTCGAACGCTTGAAATTTGGTTGCCATTTTTGTATAGTTTTTACCTATTATTTAATTATCACGATTTCCTGATTTAATTATCACGATTTTCTAATTAATACACGGACTACTTCGCAGTTTAGCAGACCGACAACTCCAAGGCGATTTGCAATCCGTTGCGATTTCATTGAATTTGGAAGCAAAATCAAAAAAAAATCATCATCAATTCAATTGATGAAAAAAATCTATATGCCACGTGTCGTTTGTTACATTTATCCAAGACCACAAATATTTCAGGACACAAAATAAGGAAACGTGAAAGTAAAAGGGGAAATCGCAGCAGGCAAAATAGATAAGTAAAGTACACCTGAATGACATGTCAGTTTTGCTTATTTATTTCATACGTTTCACTTGAAACTCAACCATATTAACTCAATGGAAGACAACCTCTAAAGTTAAGCGAAATTAAAGTAGAAATTAATTCTAGGGAAGTGATGGTAACCCAATCACACATGTATAGATTGTTTCCCAGTGTTCAAAGCATCGCCATTAGTTCCTTTCATATCTGTTTTTTGTGTGCATTAACTACCATTGTTGAAATATAGATGGTTCTTGCTCATAAAAAACAACTAGGGTTAAGTCTCCTAACGTTAACTTTTTTTTCTTATCCGTTTTGCTACTGACTACACGTGGATAAGCAAAGTGGATCAATTTTTGCAGGATCAAGCAATTTGGTGAGATCCTTCAACTTATGTCATTATTCTAATTTGTTCACTTTCACTTCTTAGAAACCTCGAGTAATGACATGGACAGTTTGACAATCTGTCTGCCAAGTTAAGCTGCTTAGCTGAATATTTTAACTCTGAAAATACAAGGTATAGAAACAGGAAAACGATGAAACACCAGTTTTATGATTAGCCATATAAGTTGTTGCAGCAACAACCGTATGATTTTAACCGAATTTCTTCCATTGTTTGGCCACCCCCAAGTGACGCCCATTGTATTTATAATGGGCGTTTTTTAATAATTATACTTTGGCGGTGCTTATTGCAGGTCACAGGTGTTGAAACGTAATACGAAATGTACAGGGTGGGTGATTAAAATGGCCTTAACCAGGATGAATCAGGATAAAAATACAAATTTTGATCTCACTGAGCAAACCACTGTTTAGCATCGATGTAATGTAGCAAACTGGTTTGCAATTTGATACCTTTTTGATACGCGTTTTGAGCTAAAACCAGGTTGAAGTCACTGAAAAATCACTGAATAGTCAATTAGTCATTCATTCGTGTTAGCAAATCCTGTAGCACCCACAGTGAATGAACGTGGAAGTCATTCGTAATTGGTCAGAGAATACCACTTTTATCACGACGATACGCTAAGTTTCCCTTATTTTCGACACGTTTAAAAATACACCTCGTATTAGTATGTAATGAGCCACCAAAATCCCTGTCTTGGCAAGTCGTTAAAACCTTTTTAGGAAACTGATTTGGGGGAATTTATTGACCTGCTCTTGGCCCCTGGGGTAATTAAAAACCAGCGCCTGGTTGAGCTGGTTTATTAGCACAGAATGTCAATGTCGGAAATGTCGTTTTAATGAAGTCGAGAAGCTCGAATTAAGCTAATCCTCCATCTTGAATTTTTTTCTCCACTTATCGTTTAGCCTGCAGATGCACTAGATGAGCAGCCAAGGCCACCTAGGGCCAACCAGGGGCTAAATTATAACCAAGATTGATAGGCTGAACTTGAAATATGGATGTGGTTTCTTGGCAAGTAATGACTGGTGTGGTTTTGCACAGAAATTCTGCTATCCCAGGTAGATGACGTCACTTTTTGCACATATTTTGGGTTGAAAATGATGTGAAAGTGATATGACATTCGATGTCAAACTGGTTTAGTATGAAATGAAGTCAAATTGCTTAGAAAAACATGCAATTTTACCATTTAAAATTGTAAGTTGTCACATTTTCAAATCCCATTTGACGCATATTGGGTTGAAAATGATGTGAATGTGATTTGATAATGTGCATGACATTCATTGTCAAACTGGTTTAGTATGAAATGAAGCCAAATTGAGTAGAAAAAACATGCAATTTACCATTTAAATTGTAAATTGTCACATTTTCAGATCCCATTTGACACATTTTGGCTTGAAAATGATGTGAAAGTGATGTCCTAATGTCCATGACATTCGATGTCAAACTAGTTTGGTATGAAATGAAGTCAAATTGCTTAGAAAAACATGCAATTTACCATTTAAATTGTAAATTGTCACATTTTCAGATCCCATTTGACACATTTTGGGTTGAAAATGATGTGAAAGTGAGATGATAATGTCCCTGACATTCGATGTCAAACTAGTTTGGTATGAAATGAAGTCCAATTGTTTAGAAAAATATGCAATTTACCATTTAAATTGTAAATTGTCATATTTTCAGATCCCATTTGACACATTTTGGGTTGAAAATGATGTGAAAGTGATGTCCTAATGTCCATGACATTCGATGTCAAGCTGGTTTGGTATGAAATGAAGTCAAATTGCTTAGAAAAAACATGCAATTTACCATTAAAATTGTCAATTGTCACATTTTCAGATCCTATTTGACACATTTTGGGTTGAAAATGATGTGAAAGTGATATGATAATGTCCATGACATTCGATGTCAAACTGGTTTGGTATGGAATGAAGTAAAAATTGCTTAGAAAAACATGCAATTTACCATTTAAATTGTAAATTGTCACATTTTCAGATCCCATTTGACATATTTTGGCTTGAAAATGTTATGACAATGTTCCTGACATTCGATGTCAAACTAGTTTAGTATGAAATGAAGTCAAATTTGTTTAAAAAAGGACGACAATTTATCACGAAAATGCACCTCATTTTGGTTGTGATACAGGAAAATTTACAACTTGAAATTTGTTTCAACAATTCTGACGTGGAATGGTTTGGGCACTGGGACTGACTTGTCTCAAGTTGAAACATTTGGAAGTAATTCTTAAGGCCCATTGAAAGTGATTTTTTGCAATTTAATTTTGATAATTTTGGACAGATATGATAATTTCAAATGAAACTTAAATGTTTTAATTCCATGTTTATATCGATAGTAAGTTCCTGCGCTATATAAAATGAAAAGACATTTTGTTTTTAGAATTTTTCCAGATAATTTTGCCAACGACAGTAAATCTTTTCTATTCCCATTCAGACGGCAGGTGCTGCCCTCTATCGCCTATAAGGCAAAATAAAAGGTCAAACATAGAATTATCGTTTTTATTAATATCACATGCATTTACATAAGTTGTCAAAGAGCACATCCCAAAAAACGCGAGTCCCTGTTAATGTTTACGAAAAAATTATTTTCATATGTTGATCAGGAAAGGAGAAATTGTATTTGGTAATTTTATGCAGGGTGTCCCCGAAGTCGCGACGCACTTTCAATGGGTCGCAATTTGTCCCTAAAACGATGCTGTAATCATAATTTCACTTTCATCAGGATGACTTAATGGTCGATTAGCAGATCAGCAGACAAATTAGGAGGCCTGGCGCAGACAGGAAGCTGCCACCACCCCAATTTTCGGAATTTTTTTTTTTTTTTTTTTTTTTGTTGAAATCCGATCGCCCCCATGAGCAGGGCTCTCACAAAAGATTGTATGAGGGAAGTTTGATACATCCTCCTTCCGCCCGCACCTTTTTCTGTCCCTCGGTCCTGCTGGTGCCCCTCGAGTCTCTCCCAATTTCTCATCCCCTTCCTCCTTTTCATCCTGGCCCTTCCAAGTGCAGTGTTATCCAACCCCCCTTGTATGCCATGCCCTGACTGGCCCCGTGACCTTCGACCTGGGCTGGGGGTGTCAAGTGTCGCGTTTTGAGGTCCTCGTGGAAAGTGATGCTGACCGGAAGTCTGGACACTAGCTGCTGCTGCACAGGCAACAAATTGAAATGTGAAAAAAAGTCAATTTTTTTTGCTTTTTGGACCCTTTTTTGACCCAGGGTCAGTGGATTTCTAGCGTGCTTGAACAAATGTACTCAGGTGCTGACTGGGTCACTGCATTGAATTGAACTTGCAAATGAAGTCCATGACAGGTCGAAACGTTGCAAGTGACCAGGTCATTCGGTGCAAATTTGATGACCATATTGCAAATATTTTTGGTTTTAACTTGAGTAAAATGCACAATTTAATTTTACATTGAATTTTTTGAATGGTGTGTACTAATATAACAATTATGGACGTTGAATCAGATGGTATGTGTTAATCCAGGGTCCCCCATGCAGTTTTCCAGGTTTTAAAAACAAATTTCCCTGACCATTCCAGTATTCAAAACAAATTTCATCGACCATTCCAGGTTTATAAACAAATTTCCCTGACATCCCAGTATTAAAAACAAATTTCCCTTAATACTCCAGGTTTTATAAACAAATTTCATTGACCAGTCCAGGTTTTATAAACAAATTTCCCTGACCATTCCAGTATTCAAAACAAATTTCATCGACCATTCCAGGTTTATAAACAAATTTCCCTGACATCCCAGTATTAAAAACAAATTTCCCTTAATACTCCAGGTTTTATAAACAAATTTCCTTGACCAGTCCAGGTTTTATAAACAAATTTCCTTGACATTCCAGTATTAAAAACAAATTTTCCCGACCATTCCAGGTTTTATAAACAAATTTCCCTGACCACCCCAGTATTAAAAACAAATTCCCTGACCATTCCAGGTTTTATCAACAAATTTCCCCGACCATTCCAGGTTTTATAAACAAATTTCCCTGACCATTCCAGTATTAAAAACAAATTTCCCTGACCAATCCAGGTTTTAAAAGCAAATTTCCCTGACCATTCCAGGTTTTAAAAGCAAATTTCAATGACCAATCCAGGTTTTAAAAGCAAATTTCCCTGACCAATCCAGGTTTTAAAAGCAAATTTCAATGACCAATCCAGGTTTTAAAAGCACATTTCCCTGACTATTCCAGGTTTTATAAACAAATTTTTTATTTCACGCATTAATTACTAATATGTTCTCCTGCTAATTGGGCTACAGTACACAATAATATTTGGATTATAATAATTTTTAAATTTCTATTTCGACACCAGAGTTTCATACTGACCTTGCCCTTCGATACAAATGTGTTTAGATACAAATTTAGCTTTCGTTAAACTATTTTACAAGAAAAATCATGCACCATTTTATTTGATAGTTTTCTAAGTCAGAAATATGGCTGCCATAAGTAGGGAAACTTTTCCCATTCATTTCTTTTGTGCAACCTCTGGAAATTAGGCCACGATGTGGGACAATGCCAAGTGACGATGGCCCCGAAATTTCGACTGAAAATTCGGGTTTCGCAATTGGGGTCTAAGGGGATCTAAGGGGGTCGACGACTTTCTCAACCCTTTGTTTTTTTCAGTTTTTTTCTGGTCGTGGTCACAGGCGTTGGGACCCTAGGGTCGTCGTGGAATGAACACGTGGACTGCCTACCTTTGACCCCTTTGATTGGTTTGTGCAAATTGGGTAAATGACCCCCCACCCCTGAGGCTGTTGGGGGTAATCCAGGTGACCCTGAGACGATGACACAATACCGTTTAGGTGGGAATTTAAGGGGTCCTTAGTTTTTTTAGTTTAAGGGGGTAGGCAGTGGAAACCTCAACTCCTCACATTCTTCGTATTTATGAAATCTGGCCCTACTAGCTGGTTAACCTGGTTTTGCAAAATTTCGAGAAAAAACCCATGAAAATAAGCTTTCTTGAGTTGATAACTTTTGTGTCATGACATAGCAACCTCAACTCCTCACAGCTAGCTACCTGACTCATCAACTCCTCACACTCTTCATATGTATGAAATCAAGCCCTAGCTGGTTTTGCAAAATTTCGAGAAAAAAATTGAAAATTAGTTTTCTTGGGTTGATAACTTTTGTGTCATAACACGAAAACCACAACTCCTCAGTGCTATCCATCAGACTCATCAACTCCTCACATTCTTCATATTTATGAAATCAAGCCCTAGCTGGTTTTGCAAAATTTCTATAAAAAAATTGGTTTTCTTGGGTTGATAACTTTTGTGTCATAACTGTCATAACACGAAAACCTCAACTCCTCACAGCTATCCATCAGACTCGTCAACTCCTCACATTCATCGTATTTATGAAATCTGGCCCTAGCTGGTTTTGCAAAATTTCGAGAAAAAACCCTGAAAATCAGTTTTATGTTGATAATTTTTTTATCTCGTTGCAAGAAAACCTCAACTCCTCACAGCTATCCATCAGACTCATCAACTCCTCACATTTTTCGTATTTATGAAATCTGGCCCTATCTGGTTTTGCAAAATTTCGAGAAAACCCCCCCTGAAAATCAGTTTTCTTGGGTTGATAACAATTTTGTGCCATGGCACGAAAACCTCAACTCATCACAGCCATCCATCAGATTCATCAACTACTCATTTCTTTCATTTTCTGCACAATTTCTGAAAAATAACATCGTGCTAATCTCGTTTTTTTTCTAGATCGTGATAATAATTTAGCCCGATTCTCCATTATCAATCACACTCACTCTTTTTAAAATTAAGTTTTTCAAATATTTTTTTTGTGCAAAATTTCTAAAAAATAACATCATGCAAGGCTCCTTTTTCTAAACAATAGAATATTGTATTGCATAGTAATTGAAATTGAAATAGTAATTGATACTAATTTAGCCCAATTCTCCATTCATCAACTCATCACACTCACTCTTTTTAAAATTGAGTTTGCCAAATATTTTTTTGCAAAATTTCCAAAAAAAATAACAACATTAACATCATGCAATTATTAGGCTCGTGTTTGTAAATCTTTTTTTCTGATATTATATACGGAATAATATAATATTATATCGCCTAATAATTATAATTAAAATAATAATTGATAATGATTTAGCCCAATTCTCCATTCATTAACTCATCACACTCACTCTTTTCAAATTGAGTTTGTCAAATATTTTTTTGCAAAATTTCCAAAAAAAACCATTAACATCATGCAATTCTAATCTGTGTTTGTAATTGTCTGTGTCTGTGTTGTAAATGTGTTTAAATCTTTTTTCTGATATTATATACGGAACAATATAATATTATACCGCATAATAATTATAATTAAAATAATTTTGATAATGATTCAGCCCAAACATGGACATCGTGGGTGGCGGACGTAATACTCGAACGCCCCCAAGAGGCAGTCACGTGCAAGATGGGGAGGTCCTCGACCCCTGGGGGTCAGGATATTCGGCGGATGATTGATTAGCCCCCCTCACCCCCTAACACCCCCCCCCCCCCTTAGCATCCTTTGCACATTTCATTTTTTGTTTTTTTCAGTTTTTTAACTTGGCAAGAATTGGGCAACTGACTCTCGCAGAAACAACGACCCCTGGAGGAGAGGGTGCACACATGACCCCCGTCTGTTATCGTTTGGCAGGGTGTTGGTCCCCCCCACGTGGCCCTTCCAACATCTGTTTCCAGAAGAGCCATTCAAACAGTTTCAAACGTAAACAGAATTGTTTTGGGATAGGGGGCGTGGGGTCACCCCCAGCAGAGATTTGGGATTCAAAACGCTCTAAAAACCTGGGTCAGGTGACCATCACGAGGGTCCAGTGACTGTCAGCACTTCGTCTGTCTGATGTCTGACTGCTGACTGCTGACAGCTGACAACTTGGGACTGGGGAATGTTCCTGTAATGTGTCATCACAAAATGGTGATTTTTTGACGACCCCCAACCCCTCACGGTGCACCCCCCCACTCATTTGTGCTTGGCAGGATCTTGGCAGACCTGGAAAAGTTAGGGAAATTGGAAAATTCAGGGGAAAAATCAAGGAAGTGGGAAAAAGTCAGGGAAGTTGGAATAAATTCAGGGAAGTTCAGGGAAAAAGTCAGGGAAGTTGGATAATTCAGGGAAAATGTCAGGGATGTTGGAAAATACATGGAAAAAGTCAGACGTTGGAAAATTCACGGAAAAGTCAGGGAAATTTAACAAATTTCGTGACACAGAAGTCAACTCAAGCTATATCATTTGAAGCCAGCAATTTGGTGGAGGAAATCCATAATGAGATTTTTGAATTTGAACAACGTAATGTAAATTTGAGATTTTTTTTATTGAAATATGGGCTATTTTGAAATTTTTTTTCACCTCATGTTTATAAACAATGAACTATAAATATAGCATTTGTCACTTTGACAAATGTTATATTTTCGCTTTTCTAATGGTCAGGGAATTTTATTTAAAACCTGGAAAAGTCAGGGAAGTTTAAAAAGCTTGGAAAACTCAGGGGAAAAGCCAGGGGTAATCGATTTATTGCAGGGAAATTTAACAAATTTCGTGACACAGAAGTCAAGAAACTCAATTAAAGCCAGCAATTCTGTGGAAGAAATCAATAATGAGATTTTTAAATTTTAAATTAATTAAGTTTTTTTTTATTAAAATATGTGCTCCATTGCAGGTTCCTTTTGAAGTTTCTGTTCATCTCATGTTTATAAGCAATTTTTTTTAAGAATTTTATTTAAAACCTGAAAAAGTCAGGGAAGTTGGAAAGCCTTGGAAAATTCAGGGATAATCGATTTATTGCATAAAAGTCTGCAAAATTTAACAAATTTCTTGACACAAGTCAAGAAACTCAAACTATATCAATTGAAGCGAGCAATTATGTGGAAAAATTCAATAATGAAATTGTGAAATTTGAACAAACTAATCTAAATTTGAAGCTTTTAATTGAAATATGTCCTGGTTCATTTTGCAATTTTTGTTCACCTCGTGTTTATAAACGATGAAGTATAAATATAGCTCGACAAATGTCATACTATCGCATTTTTAATGGTCAGGGAATTTTATTTAAAACCTGGAATAGTCAAGGATGTTGAAAACTTCATGGCATCTCAGGTGCTGACTGTGGGTGTGTTGAATTGAATCGAAAATGGGTCTGACGATGGGGGGACTGAAACTTATGTTGATTTGAGAGAAAATTTTATCAACTTTAGATCAAAACAGAGGAATTTGAAGGGAGGGGTGCACGAAAATCGCTATCATCTAAGCTGAACAATGTCTATGTTAATTCCACAGGTTAAAACCCAAACATCCCACGAGAAATGGTCTAGGGGGTTAAAGAGGGTGAGGCAAATTTTATCCAAATTTGACCAATCTTCATCTGGCTTCACAACGCAATCTTATTTGGCGAAATATCTTGAATACAGATAACAATCACAGGGTTAGATAGAGGGACACCCTGTAACGCGTTGGTGTGACCTCTGGCTGGGGTCAAACCCGATTCATTCCGACCATGGTGACCACAACCTGGTCCACCGTTGTGAAAAAAATGTTTGGGGACACTGTACACCCAAAACAGCTTTTATGAACTTCCCTTATCCAATTCAGACGCACTTCTCAGACACCCTGTAAAGGCTGTAAGACTAGCAGTGCAAGCCTGTCGAAGCTTAGTTTTGAGGAAAAGTCCGCCTAAGTGAAAAAGTGAAAATATTGGGATTGATGGACGTTCCTTGTCGCAGTTGCAGTATGTTGAGTTGGCCTTTGAGGGCTTGTGGGTCACCCTGTAAAATTATATTGTTGGCTCAGGTGAGCAAAAACCGGTTAAGTGGAAAATCTAATACAGGAACTTAATTGATCACATGACGATGCATTCCGAAAAGGACTTGCTGGACACCCTGTACAATGAGGTCAGATGCTCGTTTGAGCAAGAAACCACCTAAGTGAAATGCATTTTTCCTCAGTTTATGAACGATCCCCGTCGCGTTTGAATACAAAATGTCGAAAATTGAATTTTCTGTGGAAAAATACTTGTAGGTCACCCTGTACAGCGTGGTCTTCAAATCTATTTTGAGCAAAAACCAACTAAGTGAAATGCATTTTGTGAGACAGAACTTTCCTCGCAACATAGTAGTGCATGAATTGGTGGGTCGTCCATAAAATAAGCAAGGTTTCCACCCTGGTTGTTGGAATGGGGTGGGGGTCACAGGGGTGTTGATCTGGGTGATCAGGGGCAATCAGATTCGGATCAAACCACATCAGGCAAGATTTAGTTTTTTTTTGCAACATTGGGAGAACAACGGTCCATGGACTAGAGGCATTTGTGTTTTTTTTTGTTTTATTTGTCTCCAGGAAGTGGATATCATCGCTATTATTATTATTATTTATCATTTTTTTAACATGAACATCAGATGCACCAACCCCAAAACGAAATTAGTGCATGGTGAACCAGAACTGAGATGTTTTATCGCCTGTCCTTCACATGGTCAGAAAATGCAGGATGGACCGAAGGGTCGCCCATAAATGGCACTGCGTTCGAAATCAGTCAGGGGGTGGGGGTGCCCCCATAGGTACCTACCATAGGGTACCCCCAGAAATTCAATTTTGTATTTCCCTGACTTTTCCAGGTTTCAAAGAATTTCCCTGACTTTTCCAGGTTTCAAAGAATTTCCCTGACTTCTTCAGGTTTCAAAGAAAATTTCCCTGAAAAATTTTCACTGAAAAATGCGACATATGAATTCATATGCCAATCTAAAAAATGCAGCATTTATTGTTCATCGTTCATTATAAACATGGTGAACAAAAAATGTAATAATGAACCTGCACACATTTTAATAAAAAACTTTAAATTTAGATTAGTTTTTCCAAATTTACAATTTCATTTCTGATCTCTTCAACAAAATTGTTTGTTCAATTGATAGCTTGAGTTTCTTGACTTCATCAAAAGTTTTGTTAAATTTCCAGGACTTTTTTAATACAGAGCAATCTTCCCTGACTTTTCCAGGTCTTTCCAACTTCCCTGACTTTTTCCAGGTCTTTCCAACTTCCCTGACTTTTCCAGGTTTTCCAGGTCCGGGGTAAATTTCAAAATGGCACCTCGAGTGCTGGCTGGGTGCACATCATTGAATTGAATTGCAAAAACAGGTGTCCGAAAATGAGGGTCGACTTCCGTGACCCCCTGGTCGGTCACTCCCCCTTGCTCCCCCCTCACCCCCCTCAATTAGTTCGCCTTGCCCCATTGTGGCCAATGCATTGTCCGCAACCGCAAAACGTTATCTGTGGCGTTTGTTTCGATTGTGTTATCCCAACACAAAGTGGCGCCCATTGTTTTCTTCTTGCTCCACTTCCCACCCCCACCCCTTAACCCCCCTCATTCCGATGATCTCGGTTATGAGGGGGTCGATGATCAATGCAAATGACCCCCCTCAAGAGAAAATCACATCAACAAATCAATGACTTTTCCAAAGCATTTGATAGCAAATGTGTTTCTCCCATTGAAAGTGATTTTTTGCAATTGAATTTTGATAATTTTGGACAGATATGATGATTTCAAATGAAAGTGAATGTTTTAATTCAAAATTGATACTGATAGTAAGTTCCTGCGCTATATAAAATGAAAAGACATTTCGTCTTTGGCCAGATATTCTTTATTTTGCCAACGACAGTAAATCTCTGATATTCCCATTCAGACGGCAGGTGCTGCCCTCTATCGCCCATGAAACAAAATAAGAGGTCAAATATGTAATTATCGTTTTTATTAATATCATATGCATTTCCACAAGTTGTCAAGAGCACATCCCAAAAAACGCGAGTCCCTGTTCATGTTTACACAAAAATTATTTTAATACGTTGATCAGGAAAGGAGAAATTGTGTTTGGTAATTTTATGCAGGGTGTCCCCAAAGTCACAACGCACTTTCAATGGGCGGTATCTGGTTTTAGAAAGGGGTTCTATTACAATTGTACCATAGCTTTCCCGCACTATTTTCGAATCCCACATCACGTGCCACCGCGTGATGCCTACTGATGACGTCACTGTCATGGCGGTCGCCCGTTTCAATCTGCAGCCATTCCCCGAATCTTTTAACCTCAACTACGCGAAAACCGCGTGCAGTTGAGGACCGAAACAAATGCAGATGCAATGTTACTTCTACATTAGTGATTTTAGTCTCGTATTTGGGATTTTAGTCGGGTTTTGGGATTTTAGTCGCGTCTTTGGGATTTTAGTCGCGTCTTTGGGATATTAGTCGCGTCTTTAGGATTTTAGTCGCGTCTTTGGGATTTTAGTCGCGTCTTTGGGATTTTAGTCGCGGCTTTGGGATTTCGGTCCCGTCTTTGGGATTTCGGTCCCGTCTTTGGGATTTCAGTCGCGTCTTTGGGATTTCGGTCCCGTCTTTGGGATTTCGGTCCCGTCTTTGGGATTTCGGTCCCGTCTTTGGGATTTCGGTCGCGTCTTTGGGATTTCGGTCGCGTCTTTGGGATTTCGGTCCCGTCTTTGGGATTTCGGTCCCGTCTTTGGGATTTCGGTCCCGTCTTTGGGATTTCGGTCCCGTCTTTGGGATTTCGGTCCCGTCTTTGGGATTTCAGTCCCGTCTTTGGGATTTCAGTCCCGTCTTCGGGATTTTAGTCGCGTCTTCGGGATTCTAGTCGCGTCTTCGGAATTTTAGTCGCGTCTTCGGGATTTCAGTCGCGTCTTTGGGATTTTAGTCGCGTCTCTGGGATTTTAGTCGCATTTTGGGATTTTACACAAGTTGCCGTCAATCTTCGCCGATACGATTCCTAACCGTTTCTTTTTCCGTTCCTCCCCGCAGGTGACCGCGTGCCCATGCGGAGCCACGCCGCCGAGGTCCCTGCGGAGCACCGTCCGCGATGACCACCGTGGAGGAGCCGCACCTGGCGGACGGTCGCCACCGCTCGCTGCACGCCATCAAGTGCTACCCGGACCGGCACCAGGTGGGCAACGGCTACTGGAGCGGCGAGGCCTGGAGCCGCGGTAAGGCGGCCGCGGCCAGCGCCGCGGCCCGGCACCCGCACCGCTCGCACAGCGAGCGCAACGGCCGCTGGCCCAAGGCGGCCCCGGCGCCGCCGGAGCCCGCAGCGCCGCTGCACCGCAGCAACAGCAGCCTGGACCTGGAGCAGGAGGCGGAGGCGGCCTCGGCGCTGCGGCGCGAGTACGGCAGCGCAAACTCCATCGACGTCATGTCCACCTCCGGCGAGTCCTTCTTCGCCATGGTCAACGGCTACGCAAACCACAACGCGGACCAGCGCAGCCCCGGACCCACCAAGATAGCCGAGTACCTGCGCGGAGGCGCCGCGGCACCCGCGGCACAGAACGCGGCCAACGCGCTGGTCAACGGAGGGGGAGAAGCCGCGGCCGAGGGACCCACCAGCCCAAGGGCCAGGACCAAGCTGGCCAAGCTGTGGGACATGAAGGGCGCCGCGAAGGCCAAGGAGCCGCCGCCGCAGACATCGCTCTTCAAGAAACTGCGGCCCGGAAAGGTGGTTTGCTCTTTTTAACTCGTTTCGCTCGATTTGTAACCTAACGTTTTGGTGTGTTTTCAGGTGTCGCTGCAGAAAAGGTGCCTCCGGAAATTCAGTTTTCAACTTCCATGACTTTTACTTGTGTTTTGCATGCCTTTCCAACTTCCCTGACCTTGAAAACTTTGTTGTTATTTTGTTAGAAGTCAAACAAAGCCAGGAAAACTTTGATTATTTTGTTAAAAGTCAAGCAAAGTCAGGAAAATTTTGTTATTATTTTGTTAAAAAGTCAAACAAAGCCAGGAAAACTTTGTGATTATTTTGTTAAAAGTCAAACAAAGTCAGGAAAACGTTGTTATTATTTTGTTAAAAGTCAAACTAAGTCAGGAAAACTGATTATTTTGTTAAAAGTTAAAGTCAGGAAAACCATTTGATTTTTAACAAAATAATTATAAAGTCAGGAAACTTATGATTATTTTGCGAAAGTCAAAGAAAGTCAGGAAAACTTTGATTGTTTTGTTAAAAGTCAAGCAAAGTGAGGAAAACTTTGTGATTATTTTGTTAAAAGTCAAACAAAGCAATGAAAACTTTGTGATTATTTTGTCAAAAGTCAAACAAAGCCAGGAAAACTTTGTGATTATTTTGTTAAAAGTCAAACAAAGTCAGGAAAACGTTGTTATTATTTTGTTAAAAGTCAAACTAAGTCAGGAAAACTGATTATTTTGTTAAAAGTTAAAGTCAGGAAAACTTTGTGATTATTTTGTTAAAAATCAAACAAACAAAGTCAGGAAAACTTTGTGATTATATAGTTAAAAGTCAAACAAAGTCAGGAAAACTTTGATTATTTTGCGAAAGTCCAGCAAAGTCAGAACAAGTTTGTTATTATTTTGTTAAAAGTAGGGATGCCGCGAATATTCGCAATATTCGACATTCGCGAATCGAAGCGAATATTCGATTCGATTCGACTTGTCGA
>JAQFYZ010002480.1:0-16839 GCA_034695085.1 Cylindroiulus punctatus
ATAATATTTTTACACAAAATTTGCATAACTGCAGTTTGAATTGAAATGTATTTGCAATGTATAGTGAAATATATTGTAATATGTATTTTGAAATACATATTTCAATATATTTACATGTGTTTTGCAATATATATTGCAATACATTTAAAAATTCATTTCGAAATGCATAATACAACACATATTTTAGTGCCAATCCGAAGGTATTTTCCAAGTTAATCTAAAGATCAAGGCTCGAATCATCATGGACAATAGTGCGTATTGCCGAAGACATATATCTTCAATTAAAACTTTCCTAAATTGAATTGTTCATCCATTTTTCCGCATACAAACAAATTTTCATGCAGTATTAGCTCCTATAAATTGCGGTTTGTGAAGCAGCGACTGATCATGACAGGAAGTGTTATTTAATGAGAATTTGCTGAGAAACTAATTAGATGGCAGTGGGTAGTCTCGCATTTTTTGCACCAGTGATGAATTGCCAAAGCTTTAATTTAGTTCCTCAAATAAATATAAAAAATATTCCAACCTAAAAAAAGACGATTGGAGGGATGGAAAGCGAGCCTTTAATCGTATTCTGGTCCGATTAATTATTGCCTAATTACCATTTTCCTGATTATAAACCCAAAAAGCTAATTATCGCATCATTGTTTGATTTTTTTGCGGATTTGATGTAAGCCATCTGAGGGGCTATTGTTCTGGGATGCATTTCTGCAAGGCCTCCCTCATCTCCCAAACCAATTACAGTCTCCAACTTGCTATCAATGTAAGAATAGACTTGATGAATTTGTTTTCGTTATGATTACCTTTTTATTTGCAACGAAGAGCTTAAAATGAAACCTACACAGTAGCTCGTTTTAATTTGGCGAGGGAGGCAGGGATTTCGAGAGTGGATCATAGTTCAGCATCGCAACATTAATTAAAATTAAAATTATTTGGAAAACTGGTTTAAATGAAACTGTATTGCGAGCATTTCTAATCCCTAGTGAGTTCTGTAAATATATTTATTATACACTGCACTCTAAGATATTATATTTAGTGATAAAGAAGTGGGAAATTCACGTAATACAGTACCTTTATAATTCACACCAGCCCAAAACTACGCTATTTTATAAATTTATGACGACCATCTTCTTGTGGTGGCTGAGAATTCCGATAGCAATAATATTCAGGCAAAGCCAGTGTAAATCTCGAATAGCACGACGTTTCGACGAATGAACGGCTTCATCAGGTGCTACAATTTTATTGAAGGACTAGCAGACCAGCCCATCCTTCGGATGGGTAAGGTCCACTAGACTCGGCCCGGTTGCATTTGAAGTTGTGCCCTCTGTTTAACCCTTTAGTGGGAGGTAATACGAAAAAACTCATTGTTACCAAGATTCTTGGCACCTAAGGAACATGCATGCAACATTTCAAGATTCTAGCCCTAATGGTTGGGAGATGTATTTACCCACCCCTCTGTTCAACCCCTTAGTGGGGGGTAATATGAAAAAAAACACTTTTGAAAAGCTTCTTGGCACTCAAGGAACATGTATGCAACATTTCAAGGTTCTAGCCCTAATGGTTCGGGAGATGTATTTACCCACCCCTCTGTTCAACCCCTTCGTGGGGTTAATACGAAAAAAAGACTTTGTTTCCAAGGTTCTTGGCACCTAAGGAACATAAATGGAAAATATCAAGGTTGTAGCCCTAACCGTTTAGGAGATATAATTACCCCTCTTTTAAAACCCCTTCGAGGGGGACTATGACAAAATCCCTTCTTAGTAGGGGGTTTTGGCACATAAGGAAGGTCCATGCCAAATTTCAAGGTTCTAGCCCTTACGGTTTGGGCTCGGCGTTGATGAGTGAGTGAATGAGTGAGTGAGGACAATCAATTTTATATATATAGAGATAAGTTCAATTAACATTACATCACTGTAATACAGTGTATACGCGTGAGCGTAGTATTCTCGCCCTCGTCCTATAAGTCCGTATAAGTGTCTGCTTTTTAACCTATGTCGATCTGGTAGCGTATGTCGACGCTCACGCGTATATTACAGTGATGTAATGTTAATTGAACTTATCCTTCAATAAAATTGTAGCACCTGACAAAGCCGTTCATTCGGCGAAACGTCGTGCTATTCGAGATTTACACTGGCTGGCATGGATTGTCTGGCATAAGGGACAGCCAAATTAAGAAATTGCATTCAGGTTAGGCTATGTGTACCAAAGTTTGTCCCATATCTTGACACATCAGTGTTTCTTTTCCAGTTGGATGAGTGGGATACTGTACTTATGTCCCTTAATAATGCATTACACACGAAGTGATGCGAGTTGGCTTCAGGATCTGTTTTTAATCATCCTGGACATCATTTCTGCAATTGCAGCACTTCCAAGAGCCATCAAAGGCCATTTATATAGGATGGCTTTTCCTGCAGTTGTAAATGATGGCGGTTAGAAGGAAACGAAAGAAAAGTAACAGCACTTCCGAGGGTTTTTTGTTGTGCTCGGGGCTTCCGATTAAACATCCTCAATGTCTCAATGGTTCAGCAGACATGTATGCCCCAGAGGTCATTAAGCCCTCTAGCAATTGCCATTATGTGTGGAAGGCTAGAATCAGCGACTGTCATGAATATTACGAGTCATCGCTTAAATTCTTTGCCGTAATACAATAGAACCTGTCTTAACTGATACTGTCTAAACTGATAACCTCCCTAATCTAATATCATTGGCCGGTCCCGAGCTCGTTCCTATGCTTGAACTAATAAACCTCCGTAATCTTATAGTCAATAAGATTTGTTGGTCCCACAACTTCTCTTAACTAATATGCTCTACATAAAAGAAAGCAACGTACAAGATACCATCAAAATAGTAAATTAAATCAATCACAGCCAGTAGTGAAACTACAAACAGCACGACGTTTTGCAGAGTGAACTGCTTCATCAGGTGCATCTTTATTTCATAGAAATAAACAACAAACAGAGCTAAGAAAAATACAAGTATGCCCTATACATATTGGTAATACCAGTAAAGCGCATATCAACAACATTGTAGTTTCAATACTGGCTGTGATTGATTTAATTTACTATTCTGACACCCCGGCCACTGGAAGAAAGATGGATGGAATTAAGATACCATGACAGAAAATCTCCTTGAGTGAAAAATCCATTAAATTAATGACCCTGCCTAAAGCAATAACCTGTTTAAACTGATGTGACGCAGTCTCAGCGTTATTAGTTTAGACAGGTTCTACTGTATATACATTCAATTTCTAACTTCAGCTGCTGCCCACTCGCATCTGCGTTATTGATTTACGGTATTTATTTCTGAAATAGAGTTCATTAAACGAAAAGTCTTTGATCAGAAAATGCCAATTAGAAAAAGATATATTAATTATCTAAATTGCATACAATACGATACTAAGGTTTTTGTTTCAGCCTGATATACACGTGGGTGGATCAGTGATTGATTCTTACGTTCAGCATTACCTCATTGGAGCACTGTCAGTAAACCAACGGATTACGCTAATGGCTTTCGATAAACAATGTTAATAATTTGTCATCTCCGAAGCAATGTTAATGAATGCATGTTTGACATAGATGTTTGAGCTAAAAGGTTTCAACTATACGAAATGAATTAGTAGATTGCTTCAGGACAGCTGTAGGCATTCCCATGAAAGACAGGGTTAACTCTATTGTTTTCAACTGTTGGTTCCATCGACCGAACCCCCAGTGTGCCTTTCTGTTAGAAACTTAGCGCAACACCACCAAAGTTTTTATACGAAAACGTTAACTTACCAAATTGTCCTATTTTTTGGTACGCTGCAAACTTTGGTAAGCTTGTATTGCGCCTAAAGATTTTGCTGAATACTTAGAGCCATCTAGAGTCATTATTTGGCAACTCAAATCAACATGCAAAGTGGTGCTGCTGTATTCGGCCGGTTTTTTTGTGGATGTTAATTTTAATGAAATAAGTAGCTAATTTGGGATTAAACTTATAGTGTAGGCCCCGCCTAATATGTTTATAATTATTTTCGGCATAAAAACTGCCTTAAAAGTGCTTTTTCGAGACATTTTCAATGACCGCGATGGGAATGCGCAATAGAACCCATTGTACCGATAATGTGTCTTTTGCGCATCCGGCCCTCCACACGTGACCGAACATAACCAATGACAGTGAAGAATTTTTTCGTGTCTAATATGAACTTTTTCGTATCATGTCGAATTTGTTCACCAAAGATGAGACACTTAGCGCAGCACCACGAAACTATGAAAAAAATGAAAAACGAAAAAGTATTTCGTCCGACTTGACTTTTCCGTTACCAAATACTGATTTCCTTACCAAATTAGAGGCAGTTTTTGGTGATCATGGATACGGAAAATTCAGATTTGACACGAAACAAATTCTTCATTGTCATTGGTTATGTTCAGTCACATGTGGGTCAAGTGATGCGCAAAAGACACATTATCGGTACAATGGTTCCATTGCGCATCCCCATCCCGGTCATTGAAAACGCCTCGAAAAAGCACTTTTGATGCATTTTCAGGCCGAAAATAATTATAAACATATTAGGCGGGGCCTACACTATAAGTTTAATCCCAAATTAGTCCCTTATTTCATTAAAATTGACATTGGGAAAAGATGGCGCTAAGTGTTCAGTAAAATTTTTAGGCGCACTCTACACGTACCAAACTTTGCAGCGTACTAAAAAATGGGAAAATTTGGTAAATTAACACTTTCGTATGAACATTTTAGTGGTGCAATATCAGTGCCCTTCCAATTACGAAAGAAACGTTTTCCAAATGTGGCTTGCCATCCACTTTGCAGTATAAGCTTACTATGGTCATGTCCTACAAGTACATACATGTAGTAAGTCAGGTTATGAGTAAAGTGAAAATAAGCATGGTAAAAAGACCGTTTTGTTACCGTAACTTTCAGGTGGAAACTTCAGACCCAGCTACCAGTGCAAATACATGTATGTGTGCTTTATTGGGACTGAAAAGCCTGCCAATTAGGCTTTATACTCGGTTGCAGTGCAATTCTAGATATTTTGTAAACATAATTTGCTCTGCACATGCATTTAATTGCACTGCTCTTAATCCTGTAGGATGCAACTATAGATGCTCCAGTTGCATCGCAAACATTTAGTATAGTAAGAATACATGTATGCTACCAGTATACGATAGAGCAAGATGCAGTATCTTGCTCAGTAATTTTGGTGGGGAATTTTTTTATTAAATTCCTGGACTTTTCCGTACATGGAAGGGGAATTTATTTCGAGACAAGAAAAAAAGCTTTTACGTGAGGCCCTTACGACGAATGCCACGAGTATCAACGCTAATAACACCACAACAAAACCTCAAGCTTGTATGCCTCGACCTTAATCTTTATGCGGATATTATCCAATCCAATAGACCCCGCACAGTCGCAACCGCAACCGAGGGGGGAAGAACCCACCCAATGGGCATACGCGGCGAGAAGGAACCCGAGGTGGGTCACCATTGCCTTCCTCGGGGGAAGATAATACAGTAGAACCTGTCTTAACTTATACTGTGTAAACTTATAACCTCCATAACCTAATATCAGCGGCCAGTCCCGAGCTCGTCCCCATGCTTGATTAATGTCCCTTAAGTCAATAACCTGTTTAAACCGATACGAGATGCCCGGTCCCTACAGTATTGACTTAGACAGGTTCTACTGTATATTGAGGAGAAAGCAAGACATTGGAGAGAGGAAGGAGAAAGGGGCAGAGGAGAAGTCGGGATAGATGCGACCACGGCCGACTAGCAGAGGAACCACCCCGGCATTCGCCTGGAAACACTGTGGGAAACCGCGAAAACCACAGTAAGGGCAGCCGACCCAGGGTTTGAACCCGGGTCTCCCGAATGCAAGGTGGAGACCATAACCACTAAGCCACCAAGCTCGGTGCTCATATTATACTATAGTAAACTCAACGCGAGAGATGAGAAAAATGGCGTCCGTTCAACCAATAGGATGCCATTTCCTGTTTGCGATTCATTCATCCAACTTTTAGAGGGCGGAGACTGAACGGGTGCCCACTGCCGAAAAGCTCCTTAGCAAGTCAGAGGTCAAGTCGGTGGTCGGCCCAGGGTCGCACACGCGGCTTATTGGCTCGTTCTGGAGCCCGCAGTAGGATGGGAGTCCAACTCCCATCAATGGCAGGGGCCATGGTCGCACATGCAACATTATTGGCTCCCGAGCCGCGGCCGAGCGTTCACGGATCAGCGCTCATGCATATTTCGTTCACCGTGGTTAGTATAGCTATGGCAGCCATGTTGATTTTACCAGCTACAGTAGAACCTGTCTAACTCAATACTGTGTAAACTTATAACCTCCATAACTTAATATCAGAGGCCGGTCCCGAGCTCGTCCCTACGCTTGATTAATGTCCCTGCCTAAGTCAATAACTTGTCTCAACCGATACGTGATGCCCGGTCAGTGGCGGATCCAGGGGGGGTGCTGCAGGGGCTGCAGCCCCCCCCTCCCCCAAGAACTCCAATATCCCCATTCGAATTTTTGGAAATTTAAGCCTCCCCAGTTCTAGGCAAAACAGCCAGATTTCATTTATGAGGGCCAAAAAAACTTTTGCGGTGCGCTGCGCTTATGCCAATGTTTTTCTTCGCTTTTACTGCAGCCCCCCCCCCAAGGACCTTGTCTGGATCCGCCGCTGTGCCCGGTCCCTACAGTATTGAGTTAGACAGGTTCTACTGTATTTTAACAAATATAAAGCTAAAATTATAAATTCAATTTTTCCTGAAATTGCAGCTCGAATACAGCTATTGATATCAATGGTGTATGAAAGCTGAGCAGTAACACGAAATTAACAAAAGAACACAATTTTCAGCTAGTGGACACCGGCATGCATCCGATAAGTAACTGCCACAAGATTGTGTTTCTTAAATTTCCCACCCACTTGTGAGAGTATATCAAGGACACATTTTGACAACACTAATATTTTCAAGTGTCAGTTTCTGGATCCAAAAGCACAGGCCATTACAGATGGCTGCACTGACACAAATGGTATCGAAATTCATTTGGCAAGAAGAAGGTCTTTTGGCGTTCAACACCCCTTCGTGAGACATATCATCGCATTTATCAATCCTGGACATGAAATATGGTAACGTCCCTTTTTAAGAAACATTGTCTGCCAGATAGGTGCACAACCATTGTTATATGGCACGACCATTAGCACCCCCTGTTGTTTCGAGGCCTCGGTGTAACAGCAGAAATTATCGATTGTTCATTGTGCAGATGTTGATGGGTGGTGCATACACTAATTCCTAGTCCTTGTGCTGAGCAATTGTGCTGCCAAATGAAGGAGCTTTTATGTGCAACCCCCTCAGAGCAGGGCTCAAGTGGAGCCTGCTTTTAGTCAAAACTTTTCCAATTAAGCTTCCTGCATTAAGGAAATTGACGAATCTGTCAAACTTTGTAAAGGTTGGACGCCAGGAAAGGTCAGCAGATGCTGAGTCAGAGAGTGATTGAGTGAATTGGTTACCAAAAGCTGCAATATATGAAGACAATTGTGTGGCCATGGGAAAATTACAGGAAATTGAAAATGTAGGTGCATATAAAAAAGTATGTGAAATATGGTATCAAACTTAATCCAGGCCCATTGAAAGTGCGGTGTGACTTTGGGGACACCCTGCATAAAATTACCAGATACAATTTCTCATTTCCTGATCAACATATTAAAATAATTTTTTTGTAAACATTAACAGGGGGATGTGCTCTTGACAACTTATGGAAATGTATATATGAATAAAAACGATAACTCTATGTTTGACCTCTTATTTTGCTATATTGGCGATAGAAGGCAGCACCTGCCATCTGAATGGGAATATAAGAGATTTACTGTCGTTGGCAAAATAAAAAATATCTGGAAAAATTCTAAAAACGAAATGTCTTTTCATTTTATATAGCGCAGGAACTTACTATCAATATAAACTTTGAATTAAAACATTTAGTTTCATTTGAAATTATCATATCTGTCCAAAATTATCAAAATTCATTTGCAAAAAATCACTTTCAATGGGCCTTAAAATGTGATTTCAAACATCAATATCAACATTGATCAAACTCGAAACAAGAAAATAAATTCCCTATACTGTTGTGCAGGAAAGGGGTAATAAATAAATTATAAAAATATCTGAAAAATATTCGAAAATAAAAGCAGGAATTTTACCGAAGCGGCTTTTACTGGAACTTGTATCATAAACTGGACTTTTTATGAGTAGTGCTGGAATGCATGTTGTTAGATTAAGGGTGAATATTTGAAACCTGAACATGGTAAAAACTTTTATGACATGCTGTAATGTTACATGTAAAGCATGCAGGCATAGCATGTGCAGTCATTTGAATTGAAAAGTTTTTGAATTTTGTATGAGTTTTTAAAATAAATAAGAGTTCCGCGGATTTTCAAACGGTTCGAAGCAACAATTTTGTCTCCAAAAGTAGCAACATTTTATATCATCGGAAAATAACTAAAGTGATACGTCTACAGTAAAACGGGTAGTTTCACTGCTGGACTTAAGACATGTGTTTCAGGCTTGCAGAAATGACAACTACAGTAGAACCTCTCTTAACTAATTATACTGTGTAAACTTAAAACCTCCGTAACCTAATATCAGCGGCCGGTCCCGTGTTCGTCCCTATGCTTGATTAATGTCCCTGCATACATGTAAGTCAATAACCTGTCTAAACCGATACGTGATGCCCGGTCCCTACAGTATTGACTTAGACAGGTTCTACTGTAGCAAAAATAAATGGCAAAAAGTGCGTTGGGCCCGGTGGTATTAAGCATTTTTTTATTTTTCGTTCCCATATGTTGTGCAGTTTATACTGCTTGCCAGCTCGTAAAAAACACCAAAGACCTACTTGAGTAATCTTCTCTCACTTGTCACTCAAAAATCGGTGCAATTTTACTCCAACATTCCTTAATACGTTTGTTTGCAGAAAGCGCACAAAAAAGTGCATAAAGGAAGGAAGAAAACTCTTCATCGGAAATCAAATCAAGAATCAATCGAGGAAAACGACAGGCCTTCTTTTCCCTCAAGGATGATTAGAATCAATCCGGTAGCTCGTTTATTGGACATTCTCCACTTAACGCCCTTGCCTCCCTCAGCGCCACAGACAAGGTCAAGAATAAGTGGCCACAGTTGACCATAAAAGAAATGGCCATACAACAGCCTCAATGTTCCTTTCAATGAAATAACATTGCCCAAAGATTCGCATACATATGTTAGACTTCTTGGTCCGTGTTTCAAGACGGGTCGGGTGGGATGCCGATAACATTGTAAATTGCATGAACTAATGCTCCAACCTTACAGGTTAATTCAATTCAACTCAGTATCATGCAAACAGCAAAGAGATTCAGTGTGGCAGTGGGTGTATGTAATCCATCATCCCAATTTACACAACAATTACCGCCGCATGGGGGCACCGATAGGCACCGTACAAAAATGACACCTGTACAAGCCATAGAATTTCTCCTTTCTATTTTCTATATAGGTTTTTAAAAATATTTTTGTTGCTTGTTGTTGTGCAGAAGCAACAAAAATTAGGCTAGCCAAAACTAACCTAAACCAGCCTGGAAATTGATCACTAGGCAATCACTGCCAGCTTTGGAGTTGTGCAGGCAAACTTGTCACCCCCGCAAATTTTCAAAATATTTTCTACATTTCCATATTACATTAGAACCTGTCTAAGTCTATACTGTAGGGACCGGGCATCACGTATTGGTTTAGACAGGTTATTGACTTAAGCAGGGACATTAATCAAGCATGGGGACTAGCTCGGTCCTGGTCCCTTGTCATGTTTACTTTCTTCACCATGCCTGTCTGCCAGCCCTGTATTGTGTTACATTCTAATGTTGTTTATCACCGCCGCTGTTCTACGATATACTGTCACTGTTCGGGCGCCA
This sequence comes from Cylindroiulus punctatus, assembly GCA_034695085.1. NCBI lineage: Eukaryota > Metazoa > Arthropoda > Diplopoda > Julida > Julidae > Cylindroiulus > Cylindroiulus punctatus. The sequence continues at coordinate 9,920 of JAQFYZ010002480.1, forward strand.
TTTAGCTTTGTAGGCCTTGCGCCCTTAAGCCTCAACCACACACACACACACACACACACACACACCTGTGTCAGTGCACCGAGCAGGTTGGTCATTTGGTTAACGTCTCCGCCTGCGGTCTGGGAGATCTAGGGTTCGCCGCTTCCCAGATCGGCTGTCCTCGCTGTGGTTTAAACATACTGTCGCTGTTCGGGTGCCATTTAGCCTTGTAGGTCTTGCACTCTTAAGCCTCAACCGCACACACACTTCGGTGTCTGTGCACCTGCAGGAAATACTCATACTTTTAACGGAATCTTTAGGCTCTGTCCTAAAGTACTTAATCATTTTTTTTGTCTTTTGAACAGCTTCTGTGAGCGGCTTGTGGCACGACAAGCCCGTTTCTATTCCGAAGGTGGTAAAGCCGGCTAAGATTCGTCGTTACCTTCCCGAGCGACGTTCGGCGCAGCAGTTCGCGTACGACGAGGGTTGGGACGAGGCCGGCCCTTTCTACGTGAGCGCAGATATGGCTCCACCCTCCGAGCTTCTCACTTCGCCTGTCCAGGACACGAACCTGTACGCCGAGGCGGAGGAAGACCAGCCGCAGATTCTGCCGCATCACCGCCGAAAACTGTGAATGGCCGAGCGCGTGCGAATGAGTTAGTGCGCGCGTTGTGCCATCATTACGGTAAGAAAGGATTTCCAGCCAATCATTGCCGTCTTTCGAATTAAGGCGATTTCAACAAATAATGAGATTTGGAATTTCAGAGCACACCTAAAAAGACGGGCGCAGGTCTCCCCCTAGCCTCACTGTTTCAATAGCCACGCCCACCGTGCCGTATTTTTGGTATTCTCGGGCCGTAAGGTCCTCCTAGTTAGGTTTGCAAATGCTTTTGGGTTTTCCTTACATTTCATTACCGGTCGTTAAGAGGGGTTTTGCCAGCGCTGCAATTAGCGGAATTACGCCGTTCGAGCCCTTAATCCGGATGTAGCGAAGGGATTGGTGTTGCATTCATTATTGACTGGCTCTGAGATGCACGTACTCAGTCTATTTTTGCAAATTGGGCAAATGGTATTAATGTCACTCTGGTCGCTCCCCTACTAAGCTTACAGATTCGAAGTATAAGGAGTTTTGAAGATGGGACCTGATGCGCAACCTCGAGGGGTTTGCTGACAGAAATGTACAGAGTCCTTGAACTATAGTCGTCTCAGCAAAAGAACGAAAAATTTTACAGCCAATCAGAGAGATTCAGCTTATCGATGTACTGTTTCAGCAGTAAAAGGAAAAGGGCTGCCATGCTCGATATATATTACAGGATGGATGAGTCACAAACAGGAAATTGCATCCTATTGGTCTGAATGACGTCATTTTTCTTTATTTTGCAAGCACGACTATATGCAGGTACTGGGAGTGCCCTCCAGTAATTGGAGACCAAATTCAAGGATGGATGAATCACAAACAGGAAATTGCATCCTATTGGTCTGAATGACGTCATTTTTTCGTTCTTTTGCCAGGACGACCATATATAGGCAGATACTGGGGGTGCTCTCCAGTAATTCTAGACCAAATACAAATGTGGGATGATTTGACCATACCAGACCGACTCGATCAAATATCGGGAACATTCACGTATTAATTCTTCACAAAATCGACATTTTTAAAATAAAAAAAAATAATTTAAATAATGATGACATGGCATTTGGTTGGGACATGTTGGTACATTTTCATGCCAGCAGTCTTACAAAGTCAAAATTAAATTTGAAATCACGCAAAGTTCGCGCAAGTGGTTAAAGCGAAGGCACACCGAAGGGGGTTCGGGCCAAATTTTAATTTTACATATTGACTACATTTATTCCACTCTGCAATCTCTAGAGATGCCACCTGTAGAAATGGATGGAGTGTGTCTAAACTTAGACGTTGGTAATTAATTCAACGTTTATCAAATTTGCCAATTCCTCGTGTGTGCAGTAATTCAACGTTCAGTAAGTCAGCATTCCCTCGGTTGTTATTCTCCTTGTTACTTCTGATTATTTCATTAATTCCCATTTTCATGGCTGAAATTCCTCCCTGGCGACTTGACTTTATTGCATTTCGCCTCGACGAAATAAAAGTTATTGGAGAGAATCTCAAGCTTTGCTTAGCCCTAAGACCCTCACCAAAGTCGGATGAAATGTCTGTTTACACATCATAACATGCTCGCAGTCTGATCTTTAATTACATCTAATGACGAAGGAAGGCAAACAGTCTTTGGTAGCTACAGAGACATGAATTTCTGAAATATGTACCAGAAATGTCTCTGTGGTAAATAGTGAATGCTGTGAGACCCACGAATGCAAATATCATGTTTCAAAATGCTTATAAATTACCTCATTTCCTCTGCGACAATTTTTCTGCATATCTAATTACAAGTTGGCAATGAGCAGCGTCAGCATTTGCCTACGAATTGCACAAATCAATACGACACATTAATGAAAATACTAATTAGCCATTAATGTATACTTATGATTAAACTACATTATCACAGTATATGGCAACACTTTGTCCTCCCAAGTTGTAGTGTCCAAAAATGGTTGGCCACCACTTAATAAATAGGGAATGTTCAAGTATTATGCCATCATGTTAAGGCCCATTGAAAGTGATATTTTGCAATTGAATTTTGATAATTTTGGACAGATATGATAATTTCAAATGAAACTAAATGTTTTAATTCAAAGTTTATATTGATACATGTAGTAAGTTTCTGGGCTATATAAAATGAAAAGACGTTTTTAAAATTTTTCCAGATATTATTTATTTTGCCAACGACAGTACATCTCTTATATTCCTATTCAGATGGCAGGTGCTGCCATCTATCAACCATAAAGCAAAATAAGAGGTCAAACATGCATAGCATTATCATTTTTATTAATATACAGTAGAACCTGTCTTAAGTTATACTGTGTAAACTTATAACCTCCAGAACCTGTCCATAACATCCATGCTTGATGAATGGCCCTGTCTAAGTGAATAACCTGTCTAAACTGATACGTGATTCCCGGTCCCTACAGTATTGACTTAGACAGGTTCTACTGTATATACATTTCCATAAGTTGTCCCTGTTAATGTTTACAAAAAATATTTTAATATGTTGATCAGGAAAGGAGATATTGTATTTGGTAATTTTATGCAGGGTGTCCCCAAAGTCACAATGCACTTTCAATGGGCCTTTCTTCAATGAAATTACATTGGAAGGTGCTGCAGCTATTTCCATCCTACTTTTCATTATCTTGAAAGTTTCACTGGTAGATGGAAAAAATAGGCAGGTTTTTTTCCTACTGTACATATGGTGTTTACATGAAACTATATGTTATTTTTTTCGACAGAACGGGCTTATGATACTTATTCAGCACGGCTTTCCTTTTATCATTTGCAACAAGCATTGGTGTAGAAATGATTGGAAAGATTCATCCTGACAAACCTTAGCACACAACAACAGCAGTGCAATGGACCAAAAACGATTTTCTACAGTGTTGTTATAGTGAAAATCCTAACAATGGAATATTTACTAGGGACCAATATACGCAGGGCTTCCACTCGTTACTTAAGGTCCAAATATAGACGTTAGGGCTTGCCTCGATGGATTTTAAGGCTTCTCATATACAGAATGTGCATCATCGGGAAATTTAGATACTCGGATGGGAAGCCGCGCTATGTTGCTACGTTATATTTGACGATAATTGAAACATCACCCACGTATAAAACTCTGTTTAACACATTTTTATCGAATTCAAACATATCAGTTTTGCTTTAGTAGACTCGATTTTTTTGTATCAAAAATGAACGAATTGGATTTCGCTGTGGGCTTGTATACCGATACGTGTATTCGATACGTGAATACGTTGTTTCCAATCATATTTGTTTCAATTACACGGTAAACCGTAAAGGTACAAATGCAGTTTTTGTGGGGTACAAATGTACATCAGATACAGTAGAACCTCTATTAACTGATACTGTCTTAACTGATAAACTCCATAAGCTAACATCATTGGCCGGTCCCGAGCTCGTCGGAACCGTCATATAGATCCTGCCTAAACCAATAACCTGTCTGAACTGTACGTTACAGGTTCTACTGTATACTGTGTCATTACAGTATAAGTTTAGACAGGTTCTACTGTTTGTACCCAAAGGGATGAAATGATTAAAATATTTGAACCTCAAGGTACAATGTGAACGGGTACAAATGTAGACTCATATATACCCCTAGGAACACATGTCAAGGGTATGCGTGCAATCAACATATGTACCCATAGGGTGTGTATATAGTTTCAAAATATGTGTACCCTTAAGGTTCAACATTTGTACTTTTTCCGTTTAGAGTGTATCATGCACGAACAGACGAGTAATATTTTTTTTGGAATTTCTAATTATCGAGACCTAAACCTTGCAAAAAACTTCACCTATTGTCGGCTCAACGAGAGATGAGAAATTCTGACAGCCAGTCAGAGGGTTTCGAACCTATAATACAGTAGAACCTGTCTTAACTTGTACTGTGTAAACTTATAACCTCCATAACCTAATATCAGCGGCCGGTCCCGAGCTCGTCTCCAGCTCGGCATCATGTATCGGTTCCAACCTGTCTGAACCGATACATGATGCCTGGTCGTTACAGTATTGACTTAGACAGGTTCTACTGTAGCTGGTAAAAGGAAAACGGCTGCCGTAGCTATATGCAGTATGCATGAGCTCTGATCCGTGAACGCTCGGTCGTGGCTTGGGAGCCAATAATGTCATATGTGCGACCCTGGCCCCAGTCATTGATCGGAGTCCTACTGCGGGCTCCAGAACGAACCAATAAGCCACATGTGCGACCCTGGGCGACCACTATAGGACTGACTTCCGATTAGCTAAGGCGCTGTTTGGCAGTGGGCACCCGTTCAGGGCTCGGCCCTCTCATAAGTTGGATGAATGAATCGCAAACAGGAAATGGCAGCCTATTGGTTGAACTTGTTGAAATGATTCCAGAGGCGAGCGTGGTTGCTTGTGAAACGTAACATCGATATTATTTTTCCGGAAACATAGGTGTACCCAACCAACTTGGTTGAGTGTCAAGTGAGCTGATGTGGAAGTCTCTGTCTGTCGTCGTCCAAATTTGGAAGACAAATTTAGAAGCTCCCCGACCACTGTCTAAATCCCTAACTGTGTCCCATAGCTAACAGAACTGACGTAATTTTTCTCATTTCTCGTTGAGCCACTATAGTGCGCCGCTGAAATCATCGTTATGTTGCACGACAACGGTTAATTACCAAAACGTGTTTTCAACTTTATAGGCCCATTAAAACGGTCTATCCACTCCCATAAAACTCCATTAAAACTGCGGCAATATTGCCGACGTCCTCGTCCTGTAAACACAATATCAGACCAGGTTTGTTATTTACTGCTCGTTCCGACACATATTTTATTTGCGTAGATATCAGGCCGGGCTTGGGTATACCGGTTCAGTGACAGTATTTTTCCACAGCTTCTCTCCTTGCATCTCGTTATCCGTGATTACAGTCATGTAATTCTGTTAAATTAGCTTTCATATCGCTTATCATAAAACGGTGAGAGGTGGATGTTAAATGTAACACGCTGACGTAAAAAGGAGCAAAGTGATGCGTATGCCTGCCATTGATAATACAGGGAGAATTAAACCACTTTACGACTTAGCTCAGTTAATCGCACTTAAGGAATGAAAAGGAGAAAAACTATTTGCTGGCTTTTTACAAAAAAAAAATGCCAGTGCTAAAAACTGCACCTATTCAATCTGTCGCTTGAATACACTAGGAGCAAAGATGTATATCACTACTAAATAATCGAGCATTTTTGCGGTACACGCTATCTACTTTCAACATTTGTCCACCAGGCGGCGCCACGGGGCGAAGAAGAAAAAATCCGCAATTTTTCTTTGCCGAGATTTGAACTCGGGATCTCCTGCTTGCCAGGCAGGAGCCTTACCAACCGAGCCACAGTGCCAAGACTATAGGATATGCAAGACAACCTATATGTTATTCAAATCGCAGTGCGGCGCGTGCAAAGCACGCTGGTATATATATATACAGTAGAATCTCTCTTAACTGATAACCTCCATAAGCTAACATCATTGCCCAGTCCCGAGCTCGTCGGAACCGGCCTAATGATCCTGCCTAAAATAATAACTTGTCTAAACTATGTAACGCCCAGTATTAGTTTAGACAGGTTCTACTGCATACATCTCCGGGGACAATCTTACTTCATCACACTCTGAAAGGGGTGCTTGGCAACATAAAGAAACAACTTCCATAGGATGGATAGATGCGTTACCTCTGAGGGAAAGGAGAGAAAACTGGGGTGTAAAAATAAGCACCAGCTTACACCAGCCGACGCATTAGAGTATTATAACCATTTTTCCAGTTTTTGCTCCCAATGCCATTCCCCCTATAAAAACCGGGCGCGCAGGATCATAAACAAGTTGCTGGCTTCCCCTGAAGGCGAGCAATCACTGCTGGCTCAGGGGACATTCCCTTGTCAACATTCCCCCGTTTTGCAGAAAGACAGTTAAATTTCACCGTAAAAACGATTGAGCAAAAATCTCCCAATCTTGGGATACTCGGTGGGCTTGTTCAGCTCCGCGGAGCTACAAACATGACGTTGAAAATGTACGGCAGAAATGCCGGGTGTCCCTCGAAAAAACAACGAACGTTGGGACGGATGGTGTAAGAAGACACCAAAACAAGCTTGTGTTTGGGGGGGATTTGAGAGGTACAATGTCTGAAAGGCAAAATGGTGCCCGAACGGCAAAATGGTGCCAGAACGGCAAAATGGTGCCCGAACGGCAAAATGGTGCCAGAACGGCAAAATGGTGCCCGAACGGCAAAATGGTGCCCGAACGGCAAAATGGTGCCAGAACGGCAAAATGGTGCCCGAACGGCAAAATGGTGCCAGAACG